>JAMKCH010022831.1:0-22141 GCA_023653785.1 Ophioderma brevispina
CGGGTCAGTGTGGTACTTTAAAATGTTATTCTTGTACGTCAGCGTGATATTAAGATCACTCACAAAACGGCTGCAAATCCTGGGCTTTTTCAAGAATATATCTACAGACAGATGTGCTACTTTCACTTGAAAGATACCCATTCAAAATGGTTGTAAGCCTGTTTGCGAACTCAATAATGGTAATATAATCTGCGATAAAAATCCGCCCAAGATCATTTTTACCATCACCAATTCCCAACTGGTCAATATTATTGTTTAGATGTCCTCGCACAAGATTCTTCTTCACATGTTACTCCTGAATAATCTTCAATGAGTACCATTGTTTGATCCGATAGTGAATCTAAATCAATGTATGGGTTCTGGCTAAGACCATATAGTGGGAATTTTAGTGTTTACTTTCACGAGTTATCTTGAGAACGCGAATATTTTAAAAGCTTGGAAAAAATTTTGCTTCAAAGAGTTTAATGTGTCGCCATAGGAAATTGTGAATTAAATAGCCCACCAAACCTTTTTGTGTCACCTTTTGAAAAAAAGTAAAAAATTACAATGCTGAAATATCTTGCTGTACATATCTTGTAATCTTATTTTACACAAATTTAGGGCCTTAATATGGAATGAGTAATGGGATGGGAGGGTAAAAGATGTGCTACAGTATTTTGATTTATCAGCCCCGCCTTTTCTATTGTAACCGGATGTAGGCTTGTGCTTTTTTGTGTTGGGCTTTGCTTGGTCACCATGCACTTTTCATTTTCTAAAGATCCGTTCACATGTGACGCAATCAAGAAGAATTGATTGAAATGTTGTTATTCATTTTGTGTTATGGGAATTTGAAATACTTGGCATAGAAACTGCATGCATTTCTTTTATTTTCTTGACACACATATTTGGTATGTGGATAATTAGCTCTGTGTTTCCTCAACCTCGGAAGAGAATTCTAACCTCACAATTGTAAGAAAACACGAGGAAGACCCCGGGGGGGTCATATATCATTGTACGCCTGCTCTTCTTTCATAAATTTTCAGGAAAAGGGGTATTTTTCCACCTACTGTTTTCGGAACATTTGATGTCCGATGAATTTATAACTTATAGCAAAGCTAATGCTTCACAAAAACACTGATGTACTGATGTTCAGAAATTTTTCATAATTCCTTTGTTTCCTCTTTTGTGAGGAAATTAGAACTTATTTTAGGGTGGTAGGTTGCTGTCATTATTGTGAAACCCTAAATTAAGGAAAAACATTCCCTAATATCAGCTTCTACCTATCTGGCATAACAAATTGTCAGACGTGTTCAAGACTGACTTGCAGCTCCACCTGGGATATGTAACTTGATTAGCAAAAAAAAATTTCAAATTTAATTCCAGTACAGCAAGCATGTGGAATCTTAGAGGCAACCAAGAAAGACATATCGACTTCAAACGAAGCGTATGTTGTAATCATGTGTCTAACATACACAAAGCATTTTGTTCTGACTATTTTGTCCCAAATTTGATTTAATTGTTGCCATTTTCATGATAAGATACAACATAGGCCTATCATTAAGATCAAATTAATATCCTTTCATGTTGCTTTAAGAGGGACTTCCGAGAGAAAAATTAGTAGTAGAATATGTGTGTGATTGGACCAAACCAGAAAGACTGGCACAGAGATTATAGGGTTGTAAAGAACTAAACATAACTGGGGACGAAATTTTAGATCAAGATGTGCAGGAATGATTCGTATCGTATTTTGCTGGTTCTCAAAGCAAACGACGAAATTGCAACTTTAAAAAAATGGGGACAAAATAGATAGATATGGCAGCGAGGGTTTTGATACTGATACCTTACGATACCGAACAAAAATATTTATTCCTTCACAATCCATGATGCTCTGACTGTTCTGGTTTGGGTACCATACACCAATCTTACTAGAAACTCTTATTTTTTTTCCTCCTCCGATTCTCTCTTTAACTGTAAAGTTGGCGATATTTGAGGAGTTTGTGTAAATTTGGTCAGGTTTGTGTTACCAAGTACTTGAAGCAACCTTGTAGATAATGTATGGATTTCTATGATTTTGTAAATTTAACTCTGTATATTTTCTCTCTGGTGCCTTACGATTTTCTGTGATATATTTGTAGTATTTGTTCCAATTGTTTGGAATGTATGTCCAGACACTGTTATTTGGCTTCTCAATCTTAAATTTGCAGGGGAGTTTTACCCTCATCCACTGCATATAAATGCTGTAAAGATGCTATACTGTGTTCACTATAAGATGAAACATGACTTTGAATAAAGTACATTGAATAACACGGGGAAGACCAAGGTCTAATGTAACCCTAGAATAAATATAATAGCTCTAGTATATTTACCATAACATTGAAGCCTTCCCTAACAAAATGTATATGTGGCAAAGTAATGAAGCTGTTTCCAACCAGTTCACCTTTTACTGAACATGGTATAGCTTGTCTTGGCTTGGAATTATCCAGAGGATATTTTACAACCATCCTATACTGAATTAGATATAGAAATCGTGCCTTGATACTTCATTGAGTCCCAGACAGAGCTATTTTCCTCACTCCAAACCGTGGAAGCTTCGAAAATTTTTATTATCTTAGGAATTTGACCTGATTTTGAAAGTTCATTTGATTTCTTTTGAATCTGTATCCTTTAAACTTTCAAGGCTTGTAGATTCTGTATAGATTGTAAGACATTAATTATAGTCGGGGACAAAATAAGGCGACCATATTGCGCTTCTGACGTGCAATTTGACAGTGCAGAACAAATGTCTGGCGTGAATAATAATCTGTGAACAAAAAAAAGCTTATTGACACAGAAAGTTTACTTACGTTAATTATTGGGTCCGTGTGGGTCGAAAACCCACTCAAATAGGTCATTTTGGACATTTTAAATCATCTTTTTGTTTCGAACATGCCCCGCCCATACTCACTTCAACCATCAATTTCGCCGCGCGCGGAGTGACAAACCTTGATATACGCGCATTGGTCGGCTAATTCGGTCGCGCTGACTTTAGTCAGTAGTTTTGAGGTTGCTTCACACAACGACTGTGGGTCATTTAGAAGCCATCTCAAACCACAAAATAACACTAATGAAGACTATGCTTGTTAGGACTCATATGAATCCATTTTTAATGGCGTGATTCTGACTATGGTCATAATAAATGCGTATTTTGAGAATTTTTTTTTGGGAAAAATTAATTAGGAGTGAGTCACCTTGCTGGATCCTTTTTCCCAATTACAGTGATGTATAGGTACATAGCAATGCCTTTAGGGATGTTTTAACCATCCTCGGGAAAATCATCCTAGTAATTAGGATCTCACCTTTACATGCTTAAAGAAACCCTTTCTGCTTGAAGTGTTTGATCATAATATTAAATAATCCCATTTCTCTACCTCGTGTTTGGAGGGGGGGCATGTATGTCATAACCTTGGTCGCAGCTTTTTACGCACACGTCAAGAGTCAAGATATGCCATCTTTGTGTGTGTGTGTGTGTGTGTGTGTAAAAACTCTGTCGCTTTAAGCCATCAACCATCAAATCTCACGCTGACGTCACTGCACAGAGGTATGGGAATGGAGTATAGTGGGGGACAGAATTAGGCAGCCAATTGCACACAATCATTTTCTGTCAATCAGTACAACTTTGATGGAGTACAGCAGGAACTACTCTCAGTGTGTGAGAGTAGCCCTTGGTTTTGTAACTTGCCCTGTAGTATTGTGTGTAGTGTTTTGGGTGGGTCTGGGAGGGGAGTCAATCAATATAATTGTACACATGCTTGTTAGATCCCTCAAAATTGGACCCTAAATAGCGTTATCAGCAGTAGAAATTTTCAACCCTTACTGGCGTAGGATTCTGTAAATCCTGCCCCTAAATAGTGCAAGACACTACAGAGTCCCGGGAAGGGGGATACTCACATGTTCAAGGTGCAACAAGAGATTCAAATTACAGGTGTCACGAAAAAATGTGAAAATTCTGATTTTGGCACTGGTGCAAAGATTTATATAAAAAAATATCCCCATCTGTAAGGATGAAGCTGAGAACTGTTTCTTTGGTACAAGAATGTGCAATTTCTAATTTCATATAGGAGGAGCAAATACAAAATTCAGCCTATGTTTTCTATTGAAATATAAGCATATCAAATTACCTTTTGTTTTCATTTTGAGTTATTTCTGTAACCAAATAAAAGGTAGGGAATTTATGAGCATCTAATCTATAAGAAATCACTACATATCACAGAAAAATATGGATGACTTGAAATCTCTTGTTGCACCTTTAAAGGTTTATGGGATGATCCACTTCAGTGGGTCATTTTTTTCATGAGAAATCCCTAGACATGGGTCATTTTTTCATAAGAAAATCCTTAGATATGGTCCCATTTTCCTCCCCCGAAAATTGCTCAAAACCTTGTTTAAAAAGTCAACATTTTCTGGGGCTAAAATTTTTTTAAAAATGGGTATATATTGGAAGCAAAATCCTTTGAAATGGGTACCTTTTTCTTCCAAATGACCCTTAGAAATGGGTATAGAGTTGCAACACTTCAGCTGCACATTCTCAAAATCTCATTGTTCCGAAGACATATTTGAGATGTTTTGGATGTAACACGAAATGAATGCGGTGAAAAAAAAGCAAAAAACTACCCTGAATGTCGAAGACTGGTTGAAATAACAACCCTGAATGTTGAGGCTCAACACAAAATTCCCTTTTTTCTACAGACGTCTTTGATGCCACAAGGCCAAAATTTTACCCTTTCTAGACCCTGTTTAACCCGTATTGAGTGACCCTCCTTTCCACCTGTGATGTTTGATGATTATGATTTGATTGTTACAAATGGCATTATTTGAATTTCAAGTCACAAACAGTATTATTCACATAAGTAAACTTTCTGCTTAAAGCAGTAAATATGCCTGAAAGTTAATTTAATCAAGCTCACCTAAGCTTATCCAAGCATTCCAGACATCCATTCTTCAGTGCAACAGACGCATATTTGGGTTGCCGTAATTCTGTATCAGACTATTACTGCTTACAAAATCTTAATTTTTGCTAATAGCTAATTAGTTTCTTTGATTTGTTTAAAGATAAAATGTGCAATTTGTTAATATGTATATAAAATACACAGACACTGCAGCTATGGCAGCTTGAAAGGTTGGAATTAAAGCAATGTAAACAATTTTTTGCAAATGATTTTTTTTTTAAATTGCACTTACTCTCCTTGGATTTCACAAAATTGTCTCATTACGTCTTGGAAGTTGGTGTTCAGCTCTTTCACAAAGAGGGCTTTCAGGTATGGGACATGGCCTTTTCAGTATGTACAAGCCAGGCTATTTACAAAGCAGGCTATGCTACCTATTTCTTAAAAAAGATTTGTAGATACTCTCCACCTGAAAAATCTGAATACTTCTATATAACACTGTTTTCTGTGTAAACAATCTTGAATCTGTCACTATCAAAAGACTAATGTTCATACATTCTAATTAAAATAATTGCACAATAGAAAAAAACAAAAAACAGTAATACCGGCTAATCTCTATGACTTAAGGACAAAATCCTAAAGCCCATGATATAATTCCGGTCGGCAGCTAGCAATTGGCGTGCGCAAGTATACCTGATTCTGATTCAAGATCAAGTGTTATTGCTTTTGTTTTGGAAGAGAACACTTACCTATTAGAGCTGAACATTACATTGACCAAGATGAATTTTTAATGTGAAATTTGCTGTTTGTCAAAATTCCATGATTTGTAAGCTTGTGTTAAATAGTCTGTTTTGTTCAATAATGTAAGTCAAATATTTATGTACATACTGCACTAACTTTTGAAATTGCTATTGACAGGCATGAGAATCTTCAGTTTAAAACTGAATTCAGGGTTTTTTTCCCCAAATTTACATATTTTTATTTATATTCAGCCTGATTTTGGGTGTTTTTCCTGGATTGCATGCATTTTTTTCAGGTTTTTTTTTTTCTGGAAGTTCATTCTCATGCCTGTGTTGATAGAGGATTGGTGGAACTTAGATTGATCTTATAGATGATGTGACCTATGATGTCGCATGTTGACATTCAGGATGCCCTCTGTTGTTTTATGGCAGGCAAAATATTACAATAGTTTCTGCGACAGACCACATAAAATCTGGTCATAAATTACTTGCAGAACCTTTCTTGATCTAAATCGGTCACAATATGCAGCTGGTAGCATTAGCAAGCATGCTTAATAAGAATGTTGGTATTATTTAATTTGAAACAAAAGTTACAGCAAAAAAAAACAACAAAAATCCCCATGCAAAGTGGAGGGGCTTTTGCCCGTCAGTTTTTCAGACTTTCTCTCTTACACCAACGGGGGCATCACAAACATAAACAAATGGCACATCTTCTATAGACAACATTCCTTAAATCTAACAAGCACATTGTCTACATTTAAGCTTGTTTAAATATATACCCAGCATCTTAACAAATGTCAGTTCTAAAACAAAACTTTCAGGTATCATGATTACAAAAGGTCATTGGGATTAATTTGCTGGCATAATATGAAGTTGTCTGCTGTTGCCCAGCAATAGTAGTTCAAGCCATCTGGTTCTGAACCATTAGCAAAATGATCGCAACACATTTCTATAGCAAAGTATACATAACAAGTGCCAATAAAGGTCAACAAAGTTATCAGGAAGGGGGACCCAGTTGAACTTAAATAATTTTATTAAATTGGGGACTTAACAGTTTCCCAAAAGTCATGTAAGTACGCATGTGTATCAACAGGTTCAAATGCTGAAATGTCAAAACTGAATGTGAACTAGTGCTTGAAACTATGTAAAGGTAATGTTTCACATGAAATTAATGATGCAGACATGTAGAAGAATATAAATGGAACCAAAAATAAGGGTTTCATGCTGAAATTGATTGCAAAAGGTGGAATTTTCGGTTGAAACTATTTAATCTTTCTGATGAAAATATCACCATTTTGAACTTGAGATACTTGCATACTTGCATAGGTGTGATATATAATTGGATCGGTTAAGCCCAAATTAATTGGTCGAGCTATGAGTTGCAAAAATATTGGGCAAGACGCAGTCGAGCCCAATATTTTAAAACTCATAGCGAGACCAATTAATATTGGGCGTAAATCATCCAATTTTATCATTATCATGTTTTGGATCCGATATTTTCCCACACTTGGACTCCCCAAAACATAATGATGTAATCTGGACATTTTACTATGACTTCTGGGAATATAGTAAGTCCACAATGGGCGTTCTCTCTCTCTGTTTGGGTATCCTGGGTAATGAGGTAAAAACAATAGTTTTATGCAGCTGCCTAACTAAAAAAAAAAAAAAAAAAAACAGGCAAAATATTACAATAGTTTCTGCGACAGACCACATAAAATCTGGTCATAAATTACTTGCAGAACCTTTCTTGATCTAAATCGGTCACAATATGCAGCTGGTAGCATTAGCAAGCATGCTTAATAAGAATGTTGGTATTATTTAATTTGAAACAAAAGTTACAGCAAAAAAAAACAACAAAAATCCCCATGCAAAGTGGAGGGGCTTTTGCCCGTCAGTTTTTCAGACTTTCTCTCTTACACCAACGGGGGCATCACAAACATAAACAAATGGCACATCTTCTATAGACAACATTCCTTAAATCTAACAAGCACATTGTCTACATTTAAGCTTGTTTAAATATATACCCAGCATCTTAACAAATGTCAGTTCTAAAACAAAACTTTCAGGTATCATGATTACAAAAGGTCATTGAGATTAATTTGCTGGCATAATATGAAGTCGTCTGCTGTTGCCCAGCAATAGTAGTTCAAGCCATCTGGTTCTGAACCATTAGCAAAATGATCGCAACACATTTCTATAGCAAAGTATACATAACAAGTGCCAATAAAAGGTCCACAAAGTTATCAGGAAGGGGGACCCAGTTAACTTAATAATTTATTAAATTTAGGACTCACAGTTTTTCCCAGAAGTCTATGCATACGCCTGTGTATCAACAGGTTCAAATGCTGAAATGTCAAAAAAACTGAATGTGAACTAAAGTGCTTGAAACTATGTAAAGGTAATGTTTCACACATGATCAATGATGCAGACATGTAAGAAATAATGGACCAAAATAAGGGTTTCATTGTCATGCTGAAATTGATTGCAAAAGGTGGGAAAAAAAATTTTCGGTTGAAACTATTTTAATTTTCTGATGAAATACCCATTTTGAACTTGAGATACATGCATACTTGCATAGGTGTGATATATAATTGGATTGATTAAGCCCAAATTAATTGGTCGAGCTATGAGCCCAATATTTTAAAACTCATAGCGAGACTAATTAATATTGGGCGTAAATCATCCAATTTTATCATTATCATGTTTTGGATCCGATATTTTCCCACACTTGGACTCCCCAAAACATAATGATGTAATCTGGACATTTTACTATGACTTCTGGGAATATAGTAAGTCCACAATGGGCGTTCTCTCTCTCTGTTTGGGTATCCTGGGTAATGAGGTAAAAACAATAGTTTTATGCAGCTGCCTAACTGTATTTGCTTTCTTCACTGATTTCTTTCAAATGAAATGAAAAGTTCAATAAGTTATTCCAGCCTTTAATGACCTCAGATGACCTACGATAAGTTTTGACCACTTGCCATAAAAACCCCCCATATAAAAAAAGTTGCTAGATGAAAAGTTTTCTGTTAAACCAAAATATCCAAGTATAATGGCATGAGTTTAGTGGGATGTTGACATTGTCAAAGTGGATCTTGTGGTCATATGGGATGTTTACAGGTCAAATGTCATCTAGAAGTCAATTGAGGTCATTGTGTTAAAATCCTTAAAATGCAGCTTGTACAGAATTGGACGAACACATACCAAAGTTGCTCACAATGATTCCTTTCAAGGACAGCGGATCTTATCAGGTGCTCAGTCACAAGGGGTCAAAGGTCATCTTAGGGTCATATGAAGTAATTCCTGAAAATGTTGCTTTATATCATAGACCATATGCTCATTATGGTTGTCGTGCTCTGTGTGTGTACATATGCTCAGTTCACTAGGTAAAGGTACTCCATCTAGAAGCACCACACACCCTCTATAGTGATCTACCTATGGAGCACTGGCGTGTTGAGTGGCTAGGTCATGGGGGAGCTAGAGTGCTTCTTTATAGACTAGCTAAAGGGCCTGTCAATTTTGTACTGATCATGATGCTGCAGACTGTTGTCAAACCTAGTCCTAACTTATGCCTAGTGGCGTAACGGGCAAAAAAAAAAAAAAATCCCCATGCAATGTAGGGGCTTTTGCCCGTGCAGTTTTCAGACTTTCTCTCTTACACCAACGGGGCGCCACAAACTAAACAAATGGACACATCCTTCTATTAGACAACATTCCTTAAATCTACAAGCACATTGTCTACATTTAGCTTGTTTAAATATATACCCAGCATCTTAACAATGTCAGTTCGAAAAACAAAGCTTTAGGTATCATGATTACAAAAGGTCATTGGGGATATTGTGCATTTAATATGACGTTGTCGGCTGTTGCCCAGCAATAGTAGTTCAAGCCTATTGGTTTGAACCATAGCCAAAATGATCGCAACAACATTCTTAGCAAAGTATACATAACAAGTGCCAATAAAGTCACAAAGTTACAGGAAGGGGGACCCAGTTGAGATCTTAAATAATTGATTAAATTGAGGAATTAACAGTTACCAGAAGTACTGCAAGTAGCTGTGTATCAAAACAGGCTCAAATGCTGAAATGTCAAAACTGAATGTGAACTGTGCTTGAAACTATGTAAAGGTAGTTTCACATGAAATCATGATGCAGACATGTAGAAGAATATAAATGGAACCAAAAAATAAGGGTTTCATGCTGAAATTGAGTGCAAAAGGTGGAATTTTCGGTTGGAAACTATTTAATCTTTCGGATGAAATATATCACCCATTTGTGAACTTGCGATACATGTCATTACTGCCTAGGTGTGATATATAATTGGATCGGTTAAGCCACCAAAATTAATTGGTCGAGCATGAGTGCAAAAATATTGGGCGAGACGCAGTCGGCGCAAATATTTTAAAACTCATAGCGAGACAAATTAATATTGGCGTAAAAATCCAATTTATCATTATCCATTTTTGGATCCGAGATGTTCCCACACTTGGACTCCCAAAAATACATAATGATGTAATCTGGACATTTTACTATGACTTATGGGGAATAAGTAAGTCCACAATGGCGTCTCGCTCTCTGTTTGGGTATCCTGGGTAATGAGGTAAAAACCAATAGTTTTATGCAGTTGCCTAACTGTATTGCTTTCTCACTGATTTCTTTAAAATGAAATGAAAAGTTCATTAAGTTCGTTCCAGCCTTAATGACCTCAGATGACCTACGATAAGTTTTGACCACTTGCCATAAAAACCCCCCATATATAAAAAGTTGAAGATGAATAATTTTTCTGTTAAACCAAAATTTCCAAGTATTAAATGGATGAGTTAGTGGGATGTTGGACATTGTCAAAGTGGATTCTTGTGCGTCATATGGGATGTTTACAGGTCAATGTCATCTAGAAGTAAATGCGGTCATTTGTGTTAAAATCCTTAAAATGCAGCTTGCTACAGCTTGAAATTGGAAGAACACACATAACCAAGTTGATCACAATGATTCCTTCAAGGACAGCGGATCTTATCAGGTGCTAGTCAACAAGGGGTCAAGGTTAATCTTAGGGTCATATGAAGTAATTTCTGCAAAATGTTGCTTTATATCATAGGACCATATGCTCATTATGGTTGTCGTGCTCTGTGTGGGTACATAGTGGCTCAGTTCACTAGGTAAAGGTACTCATCTAGAAGCCAACACACACCCTCTATAGTGATCTAACCTATGGAGCACTGGAGTGTTGAGTGGCTAGGTCCCTGGGGGAGCAAGTGCTTCTTGATAGACTAAGCTGAAGGGCCTGTTTTCAAATTTTGTACTGATGTCATGTATGCTGCAGAATGGTGTCAAACTGTCCTAACTTATGATAGTGGCGTAACAGGCCTACCCGCTTGAGGGGGCAAACATGGAAATATTTTGGTATCTTTTTGGTAAATTTTGTGAATAACTTGTTGATTTTTCTACACAGATGGTAGTAATAATAATAATAAAATGTGTTTATTATATGTCATATAGATTTTTATAATGTTTAAAATTTACAGATATGCAAAATCCAAACAAGCATATCAAATAGTAAAAAAACAAATGTTGATAATATTGTGAAATAGATTTGTAAATATTTATTTATTGGGAGGTTTTTGAAACCGTATGATTGGTGTTGAATTAAATATTAACATTTTGACAAGTGAGAATCATTGACTGGTTACTTTGTCTGCATTTTTATTTTTATCCCTGCTACACAGCTGTTTGAAAGTCTCATTTATAATGACAAAACCAAAAAAAACATCAATGGTGACATGCTTTTGACAACTTATATCGATTATTTATTCCACTAGTTTCATCCTGTGTAAATTTTACGAAATTACATTGTGGGCAAATATGATTTTTCTTTCAAATCTAGTTTAACACATCACTCTATGGACAATGGGCATGTAGAGGGCACTATAACACAATTAATGACCTTTGTAGGCCTATATGGCAAGATTCCTGGAATGGATTTGTCTGATTTTTGCAGAGGTAAGCTCTCGCATGTTCTACTTATAACAGTTGTCAAAATTGTGTCGCCACTGCTGAAAATTGTTCTAAAAATAAAAGAGATGATTTGCATGGGGTCAAACAGCTGTGGCTAGCTTTTTTCAGAGGGGATATTATGTGGTATTCATGTGGCTTTTCAACAGTGATCTGATATGAATTGAACTTGGTGATAAAAGGCTTCCTTCCCTCCCAACATATTTTAATGAGATTTTTAAGTCGTGTGAACTGTTGGTGTAAGTGTGCCTAATTTCATGTGCAGATTTTTGGTTAGCTCTGTAAAGAAATTAGAATTGTAAAATTACATTCTGCAAATGGACACAATTAACCACACAGTGGTCAGTGGAATTGGAACTCGGCAGGGCCATACGCAAGATTTATTTGGGGGGTGCGGGACTTAAAAAAGTGAGACGCTAACCCTCCTAAAATGGTCCTTTTTCCGGGACTTTTTGAACATTTTATTGCCCCCCCCCCGGAACTCTGTGATAACAAACATTTGCTCATTACTCCAACACACCATCAGAATCAACCAAAATTTTGGAAGTCTTTTTTTTCCAGTATCCATTCGTCGCGCACATCACATACTGTCTTATCTGATGAAATGCGGTTTTCGAGAAAATCGCCATTGAAATTCTACCGGGAGATTCATGTTTGGACTATGAATTAAAAAACTTACAATTTACTTTTTAGTTTTGCATTGTGAAAAAAAATTCTGAAGTTTAAGTTTTAACCTTGCTGAGTTTTGAAAGTGCAATTGTATTCCTGATATAAAGCTACAAAGTCATAAGTCTGTATGTGAAACGCAAGAAAGTCGGATTGTCACATATGACGCTAATTTCACCGTTATATTTCAATGCGTTCTGATAGATCTCTATGTGAAACAAGCCATGTTCACGCACGAGGCAGATAAGATGCACATAGATCTGTATTTGAAAAATGTAAACAGCTTGTTTTACGAACAACGTTAATTATACGCCTATTGAAATTGAAATCGCGATATGCAGTTTTGAGCTTATTGATCAAAATTCTTAATTGATATCTCACTAATTAGGTCACTTTCAAGATTGTAACTTTGTGCATGTATAGACATAAGTACATATGCAAAATATCTCAAAAAAGTCAAAAATGTCAGATAAGACATTATGTGATGTGGGCGACGAATTGATTCATAAAATGCACTTTCAAGAGTTCTTTAAGTGATTGTGTTACAGATCCAAAGGTCAAAAGTCATATGGTGAGAAGTAAAATTGTCTCGGGTGCCAAGCAGGGTTGTAGTCAAGATATTTTCTGAGACCACCACAAATGGGGTAAACATTCATATAGGAGTCCAAAGTATGCAAATGAAGTATTGCAATCGATTTCTGTCATGTGCTGTATAATGTTGTGCAGTAGCACTTGACAGAATAAATGGCAATAACTCATTTGCATACTTGGGACTCCTTTGTGAAACATCTTCTACAAATAGGGCAATACAAGCTTGCAAGGCTGGATTAAGTCTGGGTAACAAAAGAGATCACATTAAATTTTTTGAGAACAACATTATCATTTGGGTGTTTGTAAAAAGTCCAGTGTAATGGACATCAACAAGACAGAGCAAGATCAAGACACTGCTGAATTTTGTTTACCTTCACCACAAATGCCTCTTCCCAAACACCCACACTGCAACTCTTCCCTGCAGTGGCAGATCCAGGATTTGAAAAACGTCAAAATTACCGGGGGGGCGAAAGGTGAAACTTGTCCAAACGCTTCCAAAATGGGCTGATTTTTGCCAAGATTTTGCAGAATTCACGGGGAGGCGCGCGCCCCATCCGCCCCTCCCTGGATCCGCGCCTGCTTCCCTGAAAAAAGCAAGTGCTTAGGGACGCACCATTGACTTCAAGGGGGGGTTTGGAAGTTTTTTAAAAAAAAAAAACTGTACCCACCATTATGAGCAAAAAAAACTTCCCGCTCGCTATCCATTAAAAAAAACTCTTTACCGCACCGTATAAAAACAACATCCTGAAGTATAGGCAAAAAAAAATCCAGCATATGACTGAAGCCAAAAAAAAAAAAACCTGCCTCCAAAGCAACGAAAAAAAAAAAACCTTTCCGTCACCCAAAATTCCAACCCCCCTGAAGTCTAATGTGCGTCCTTTAGACCACATAGTAATGCCACCCACACCATATTTGTGCCATTCCATTGGGAAAATTGGCAGATCTCCTGACCCAGTTTCAGAAGGAAAACAAAATATTTAGCATGGTCAAAGAACTTTGAAGTATTTTGTGTCAACTACCATTATAAGGCCAAGAAAAAAAGTGTGTCTCAGCTTCCCTGTATTCCAAGTATTTCATAAAAAATTCTAAGAAGTAACTTAACTGGAAAATGATATTTGGTAAATAAAAAGTAAAGACACAACAAGCCTGCAAGTATGTATAAATGCTTATGAGACTTTATATGGTTTCAAAGTGAAACTAGATCAGCCCCCAAAAAGTGCAGGGTTTTGGGCCATGCTGCATAACTGGGTGGAATTATGAGGAAATGATGTAACATGAAAGAAAAACTGGAATAATTGTCTACACATTTCCTAAACTTCAAACGTTGAAGCTTGAGAAAAACAAGTTTTACTGTACAAAAATAATAATGACCTTAATGCTCAAAATTCCAGATTATTTTTTTTTTCATTAGAATTTTCAAACATTTTAAACAGTTTCTTGAAACTTCCAAAATTATCGGACACATAGGACATGGTAGCGCTTAACCATTCACAGGTATAGTTACTAGCCAGTTACCAAGCACCGTGTAAATTCTCAATTTTTTTTGAAAAATTGGGGGCGCTCTTAAAAAAATGTGCTAAATTGCTTAAGACTTAAGTAAAGTGTTTTGACATCTTTGCTATGATAATTTTTTTGCCAGGACTATTTTTGTTTTGGTCATCATTAATGTGATTGATGGTTACAGACAATTATCACTAGTAGTAACTCAAAAAGTAAACATATCTTAAAGCAAATCTGTGAAAAAAATTTAAAGAGGCTGATTTAACTGGATTTGGTAGGTAAAGGGTCAACATTTCCCAAAATGGGGGTTATCGTGAGGGGGTGGGGAGTTGTTTTTTCGGGAGCAAAGGTCAAAACCGGGGTCAAATTTGGAAAATGGATCCATTCATGTTGAAACGTATACCAAGTTAAGAGTTTAATCATAAGGATCCAAAAAGGTATAGTTTGTACTATCTTGTGGCCGAAAGTGTTGGAGTAGGCTAAAAACAGCAAAAATCAATAAAAATGGCATTTTCATGTACAGGGCGTTTCAAATTTTGATGGAGCTCATAGATTAAAATAAGGCATAGTTTTGACTGTCTTAAATGCTTAGGTCCCAATTTGGGGGGTAAAAAGGGGGCACCAAAGGTCAAACATCCATGTATTAAATGAGGGCTTGACCTTGTTTCCCCTACTTCGGCACCCCAAATATTGTACATCATATAGAAGTAGGACCACTCAATAGATTTCTTACCTTGGATACAGAAATGTCTTAAAGAGAGAAAAAAGGTTGATTTAATTTGCTTATAGTTCTTTATATTTGCTTATTACAGGGGTCAAACGTTAAAATGTAGGAGCCACCCATAACTAGAACCACAGCAGTCTCAGAGCCCAACTTGGTGTACTGATAGCCACGGGCCTCTAATGTGACTTTTGGGAATATCGATCCCGAGGCCAAAGTTCAGGAACTCCTGGGGCCCAAATGTTAAAATGGAGGGAAGTTGGGGGGGGGCCCCCCCCCCAGCCTATATGACAAGAACCAAAGCAGTCTGTGACAGACTCCTGAATATTGTATTATTTTCTGTATTGTATTAATTAAATCATGTTAAATTTATCAAATAAATTATGAGTGAGGAAAATGGAAAAAAATATGAAAATTGCAAGGTGTTGCGCAATAAGTATGGGACTTTTCGATTGACCTTTCTAAATGGACTAGTGTGTGCAGGACTTCCTGAGTACAAACTGTGTCAGAATATGTCCGCAATCTGAGAAACAAGAGGAGCACAGTGTCTTATCTCTGTCATTCTGAGAACTGGACAGAGGTTTTTGTTCACCTATAGGAAGCAAGATTACACACCTGTTGATGAACAAGAAACTTGTGTGGAATTGCTATGTCAAAACAATTCGAGCACAGGATGTGGAAGATTCGTGGACTTCCGTTAAACATGTTTCAGCGAATGAAAAGATGACGAAATGTTCGTCTTGTCTTCGCTGTTTTGTGTTGCATCATGGGGAATTTTGCTGTGGACAAATTCTGTGGCAAGTCATTTGCTCTTTGCCAGTTGTCAAGAGGATTTCATACATTTGTTTTATAAATGTTATGTTAATTTCATATAATTCTAGAAAGTTGCTAGAATGGTCATAGCTGCTCAAATGTGTAACTTTGGAAAAAACAAAGGTTAACATTACAATTACAGCCAGAACATTTCTTCTGTACCAGTGACATTCTACCTTTAACGCAATGAGTACCTGTATGGACAAATGTTATACCATCAAAAGCTGCAGTTATACTTCCAGTTGTTTTTCAAGTCTAAGAGTTTGCCCCAATAATGGCCGGTCTCGACAAAAAGGACTTTTGCGATTTCGCGAAACTAGTTGAACGGTACCAGACAAGAATTGTGTCGCCAAGACTATATGTGGACCTGATTCTACAAGAACTGGTGCGCCCCCAAACGAGAACTGTGAACTTTGGAATAATTGATATGTGTGTGTTTAATTTGATTTTTAAGTAGGTAAGAAATATAGATAATAATTTTGTTGCCCTTGTTAATTGTGTATCTTGTGTGATTAATTTATGTATTAAAATCATTACTTTGAATGTAAATCTTGGTCAAGTCCAACTTCTTACAAATAGTCATTGGGAATTTGTTTTATGAACCACGGGAGGTTACTTTTCTGACCTTGATTACGTCTCGTAACAGAAAATTGGGGGCTCCTTGCCGGAAACAAAATTCGTAGAAAATTTTTGTAGCACAAATTATTTTGAAAAATTTTTCTTGATCCCAATGTGTTGTTTAACTTCCTTTGCCATTAGATTGTATACAGTACCTGAATCACAGTGGCATTTAATGCTCAAGAGTTTGTGAAGAAGCCTGACGGGGATGTGTTGACCAATAGAAAAAGGTAGATCTTTTGGAAAATTCAAACTTAATTGAGGCAGGTGGACAAATCAATACATAGGAAACAAATTATCAAAGAACTGATCATCCAAAACATGGGTAGGACGATGAAGTTGGGGATCCATTCATTTCTGGAAAAGGTTTAATCCAGTAGAGATGAACTTCGCATTGAAAGTTAGAGAAAATTAAGATTCAAGCAGAGAAAGAAGAGAGATTAGAGTTAGCGAAAATGAAAATAGAATCGCAGAAAGGGAAAGAGTACAAATAGAAAAAGAAAGATTCACATCTCAATGAAAAAATAGAAAACTCAAAAGATACAAGCAGAGTTAGACAGAACGAAATTGAATGCAATTGAAACTAAGAAATTCGAGTTGCAACAAAAAGAAAGAGTTAATCTTCTATGAGATCTGGTTTATGTAACCCGTCACATTAGGCTTTACCCAAATTTCAGGAAAGTGAAGTGGATAAATATGTCATGCACTTCGAGAAAATTGCCAACAAAATTAAAATGCCAAACCAATGTAGCTGGACTTTGTTACTAAAGAGTGTTCTCGTAGGCAAGCAAGTGAGGCATACTCAGCCTGCTACTGAGGCAAGTGCTGATTATGATTAAGTTAAACAGGCCTACTGAAAGCCTATGAGCTAGTACCTGAGGCTTATAGACAGAAATTCAGGGGTACCAAAAAAGACACCAAACCAGGCACATGTGGAATTTTTCGCACTAAAGAACAGTTGCTTGATTGTTGGTTAACTGTAAGGAGGTCAAGAAGATTTTAAGAGTTGAGACAATTGATATTGATAGAGGAATTTACACAATGGGTACATGCTGATATCAAGACCTCACTGATGAATCTAGGTAAAATGAAACAATAGGAAAGCAGCAACAATCGCAGGATGATTATGCACTCACGCATAAATTAATGCTATTCGGCCAAGCAAATTTCCACAGAAACCGTGGCAGAAATAAGCCCATCCCGCCACCCCCCCACCCACCCCACACCACAGCCCTACGTACAGTGTGGAAAAAACCAAAACAGATACTAGTACCACAACTAGTGAAATCTGAGTCAAGTTCAGGGAGGGCCTCTAAGTCTGATCATTCGTTGCCAACTTGTACTGATTGCAAAAGAAAGGGCACTTGTTTACACAGTGTTGGAAATTACATGGGAAACCTAATGCATTCATAGTACCAGAAAGGCATAACAAATAAAGGCCAAAACCCCCCCCCCAAACATGTCAAAACACGTGAGAGAAGTGAGTGAAGAATTCAAACCTTGGTCATACCAGGACACGTCTCAATCACCGATGATGAAATAACCCACAAACCTATTACTATATGCGTGACCCAGTTTGTGTTTAAACTTTAATTCTGGAGGATGCACTACCCTTTTCAGAAAATCATCAACACAGACATGATGTGTACTGATTAAAGGGGTTGGGATGGAGGTTTCAAAAGTGCCACTCCACCAAACTTGAAATCAGACCTAGTTTCTGGAATAGTCACTGTAGGGGTTAGGCCGAATTGCCAATCGCCTGTGTGTCCATGCTACTGGGAAATAATTTAGCTGGAGTTAAGGAATACCAGATTCCGTCCACAAAGCCGGTGTCAAAGATGAAAATGAAGAGGAGGAAAATAATCTTTTCCTGTCTGTGCCATTACAAGGTCTAGGAGTAAACAAATCTCACAAGAGATAGAAGATGTAGTTGAAACTACAGACAACAAAACCACCAAAGAAACCAAAAAGGCAAAGAATGAAATCTTTCTAGATGTGGAGATACATTTTTCTCCGTTCTTGAATGACATTCAGTATAGGTGAAGTTAGAGATGGTAATTCTGACCGATCACCAAAAACAAGTGAGCGAGGAGCAAGAAAGATCCAAAAACTCACTGAATTTATGAAGGTCATTGCCCAACAGGAAGCTCAAAAAGGTTCGTGTGCTTTCGAAGAAATGGCATTTGATGAGAAAATATAGAGCTCCAGATGTTTCGGCTGACGATGACTGGAGAGTTGTACCCAGTTGTACATCAAATAGTTGTACCTCAAATTTCAGAAAGAGGTATCAGTCTTGCCAATGATAACCCAATTGGCTGGACACTTGGGGATTAGTAAGGACCTCATGATAGAATTTGAATCATTTTTGGTGGTCCCCACTCAGGAAAGATGTAATGAATATTGCAAATCATGTCATACATGTAGGCTGGGTAGGCAAGCAACATAAAAAAAATCCCACCAGCTCCACCTTTCAAAACCAATTCAGACTTTGCGGAGCCATTCAGTAGAATTATTATTGCTTGTGTAAGCCTTTGCCAAAAACAAAGTCAGGAAACCAGTATTTGTTGACTATTAATGGGGGGTTACATCAACCCGCTTTCCAGATGCGATTCCAGAGGAAATTCAAAGCACATATATGTGAAAGCACTAACTAAGTTCTTTACACTAGTTGGCCTACCCAAGTCCCAATCCAATCAGATCAAGGTTCTAATTTTATGTCCGGACTATTTTCAGCAAGTTATGCATGAATTAGGGATTTCACAGTACAAATCTTCCGCGTACCATTGCCGAATCCCAAGGCGCACTTGAAAGGTTTCACCAAACTCTCGAGAATATGATGAAAACCTTTTGTTCAGAATATCCAAAGGTTTGGGAGGAGGGAGTACATCTCCTATTGTTTGCTGCTAGGGAAGCGGTGCAAGAATCACTAGGGGGAATTCAGCCCGTTTGAAATTTTTCTTTTTTTTAAAACTGTTTGGACAAGTCCGAGGAACGTTACAACTTCTCAAAGAAAAATGGTTAAACTGACATGAATTGAACCTCTTAGGACTATGTATCTGGGATTAAGTCAAGACTAACAAGGGCATGTGAAATTGCTAGTGAAAATTGAAAGATAGCCCAAACCAAAATGAAAACAGTGGTATGATAAAACGGCAAGGGAAGAGTATTTGAAAAAGGGGATAAAGTTTTGGTATTATTTCCAATTCTTGAGACATCTTGCAAGCTTTAGATACAGTGGGGGACCATATGAGGTTGAATCCAACGGTCAGTGATTAAACTATGTTGTCAAAACGTCAGGTAGGCGCAAACAAAGACAAATGTGTCACATAATAGCCTGAAAAAGTATGTGATAGGAATGAAACCAGCACTTCCAAACAGATTGCCATGGAACAATTTCAAGGACCAATGACCAGTGCCAAGAAGAATACAAATTTGTTTGGTCCGATGCATGCCAAGAAGCATTTGACAAATTAAAGCCATACTTATGAGCCTCACCAGTTCTGACAGACCTGATTTCAGACTAAGTTCAAACTGATGGTAGATGCTAGTGATGTGGGGTGCGGTGCAGTAATAGCACAAGAGGGTGAAGACAAGTTGGAATCCAATTGCGACTTTTCGAAAAAGTCAATAAGCATCAGCAAACTACTCACATTGAGAAAGGAGTGGTTTAGCCTGTTGCTAGCCTTCAACACTTTGAAGTGTAATGGAGCTCACCAAAAACCAACATACTTGGTATACATGACCAAAATCCACTCACTGTCTCACAAAATGAGAAACAAGAATCAGAGACTGTTAAGATGGGAGTTTAACCACGCAGGGGAAACTTGGATCAAACTATTAAAGGCAAGGATAATGTAATGCACGATGTCCTTTAGAGTCAGCTTAAATGCGAACTCTCCATGCTCGATTGATATAGCCAAAGTACAGAATAAGAAAGTTTTCAGTACTTCAAACTTTCTTTTTTAAGGGGGGAGGTGTGACCAGACTCCTGCATATTGTATTATTTCTGTATTGTATTAATAAAATCATGTTAAATGTAATCATATAATACGAGTGAGGAAAAAATGGGAAAATTAAAATTGCAAGGTGTGCGCAATAAGTATGATTTTCTGATTGACCTAGTTCTAAATGACTAGTGTGTGAAGACTTCCTGAGTAAAAACATGTCAGAATCTGTCCGCAATCTGAGACAAGAGGAGCACAGTGACTTTCTTTGTCATTCTGAGAACTGGACAGAGGTTCTTTGTTCAACTATAGGAAAGCAGATGCCTCCCTTGATGAACAATAAACTTTGTGTAATGCGTGATGTCCAAAACACTCCGAGCAAAACAACAAAACATGTTTAGCGAACTTTGAAAAGGATGACGAAATGTTCGTCTTGTCTTCGCTTGTTTTTGTTGCATCATGGGAAATTTTGCTGTGGACAAATTCTGTGGCAAGTTATTTCTCTTGCCCAGTTGACAGGAGATTTCAGCGAGTGTAATATCTCAAAAAGAAGGTGGAGAACTGTCATAACATTTGATTTTATAAAATGTTATTGAATACTTAATTTAATTTAGAAGTTGTAGAATTGTCGAGCTGCGAAAATTTTGGTACATTTGGAAAAAACAAAGGTCAACATTACAATTCCAGCAGGACAATTCTTCTGTACCCGTGACATTCACCTTTAATGCACTGAGTACCTGAAGTTATACTTCCAGTGTTCTTCAAATCTACGAGGTTGACAAATAATCGGCCGGTCTAGACCAAAAGGATTTGCGATTCGCGAAAAGTTGAATGTACCAGCAAGAATTGTTGCCGCTAAGAATATATGTGGCCATGATTCTACAAGAGACTGGTGCGCACCCAAAGAGACTGTGAACTTTGGAATTAATGATATGTTGTGTGTTTAATTTGATTTTTAAGAGGTAAAAAAATAGATAATGTAATTTGTGCATTGTTAATTGTTATATTGTGTGATTTAATTTATGTATTAAAATCATCTTGGGCAATTTAGATTGCTTTAGTCAGTCAATCTTCTTACAAATAGGCATGGGAATTTTGTTGTATGAAACAACAGGAGGGTACTTTTCTGACTGAGTACGTCTGAACAAGTCTCAGAGCCCAAACTTGGTGGGATTATAGCCCCCGAGTCACTGATGTGCGTTTTATTTATCTCGATCCACAGGTCTAAGTTCAAGGGCTCAGGGCCAAATGTTAAAATGTAGGAGCTGCCAAGGCAAGAACAAAAGCAGACTCAGAGCCCAAACTTGATGGGCTTATAGCCCTTGGGCCTCTGATGTGTGTTTTGGATATCTCAAGCCCAGAGGTCAAAGTTCAATTGATATAGGGGCCAAGTGTTCAAATATAAGTGACCGTCCATAAGTCAAAAACCACAGGAGATTCAGAGCTCAACTCGTGGGCTCGTTGCCACTGGACCCCTGATGTGCATAGTTGGTATCTCGACCCCAGAGATCAAAGGGTCAAGGGATACAGGGGGGCCAAAAGTTAAAATCTAGGGACACCGATAACGCCAAGAAATACAGCAGCCTCAGGTCCAAATTTGCAGGCTTATAGGGCTACAGTGGCGCCAAACGTTAAAATG
>JAMKCH010022832.1:0-45661 GCA_023653785.1 Ophioderma brevispina
TCTGTGAATTACTAACCTTTACCAATTTTGTATAAGATTTAGAACTATTTAAGATTGGTATTTGAGGCAATAAACTTAAAGGATTGAGGAAGTCTGTTAATGTAACTGTGTCTCTTGGGTGAGAGGTGTTGAAAATCATTTTTTTTTTACAATATCAATTTGATTTTGCCTAACAGACAGTTTTGTCAGAAATAGGATGTATATATCATTTTTGTGTCATCTGCACTAGTGCAGGGAGGCACATACTAATTCAAATTCTGTATGTATGTCCATGTGTATATGTGTATGTGTGTTTAAGTTTTGGTTAACCTTTTTCAAATTGCTCACACATAGACACCGTAACTCCAATTGCCACCAAACTCAGGTCATTGGTGCACCATAGAGACTTACATGTCATGGTTGGGTTAAAGGTCACATACCAAGATCAAAGGTCATTAGAGGTCAACCTGTGCAGAGAGTGAAGAAAGCACGTCGGAGATTGTGGCCCGAAATCATGCTCCAGGACCATGACCAGTCTTATTATCTCATAAGGCAGCTATTCAATATTTTTCTACTTCAATCCACAACTCTGATGTTTTTATGATTCCAATCTCCAACTCTAAAATACAAATAAAATCATAAACTAAATTTTGTTCCTGGAGTGGGATTCGAACCCATGACCTTTAGATAACAAGACGAGCGCCCACAGACACACGCCACGCAATCCGAGCCGGCAGGAAGTCGTTCTTTTGTAATACTTCAATATAAACATTAACGGAATAAAGCGCACACATGATAATGGATAGCGCTCCTGGAGCATGATTTCGGGCCAAAATCTCCAAGAATCATGAAGAAAAGGTGGATCGCAAAAGCAGACGACACTAGTGGTTCAAGAATGTCTTGTTTAATTAACCTATCATTTGTATTTTATTGATCTTTTGGTGTGGTCGTAATTATTTTGCATACCTTAATGAAAGCATGATTATATCAATGAGTAAATGAACAGGATTGCCATATAATCATGTTCATTTACCCAGTAAATGAACATGATTATATAATAGGATTGCAAAGTAATTGGATGTTGGGTCCCAACGAAATCAGCGATGACCTCTGTCACAAGTGTGTCAAATTGTTCCAATTGTAGGCTTTACATCATAAATAAGATGTAATAATATTGCTCATGAATATCTGTAAATCATAGCGTAGAAATTGCCTCAAATAATCTGAAAATAAAATCTTATGTAAAAATAACGAACTTATGATTATTGATGCAGTATGAAACATGCCTAGAAAAAAAAATGGGGAACAAAAGGAAGGTCCTTCCAGATAAATTTTGGTGATGAAATGTTTGGCATCCAATAAACCTTATCAAACAACAATCAGAAACATGAGGAGCAAAATACAATGTACACAAACAAAGCCCTCCTTGTGAATGTAGGCGAGTGCTGCCAGTGACGGCATTATGCAATGGTGAAATATGTGTGGATAAACTGTTAGGACATTATTGGGTCATCATGTTCAGTAATGAAAAGGTTGTACAGAAGAACATTGAAAAAAATGGATGGAAACCTGCACTGCCCGTTCTAGGAAATTAATTTGCTTCTTGGGATTTTCCCCCTTGCAAAATTAGATAAAGCCCTAATTGCAACCTATGTAGAGTAACATGCTCCCTTCTCCCTTGGAAAACACTGCAGCATTTAAGTTGGGATATATATATAGTGCTCACATCCAAACACGCAATGTGTAAAGCCACGTGTCCATCACTGATATAGTAAAATTTGAGGTTATGTGATTGAGAAATGTGATTCCCCATGATACAATTGCAATATGCAACACAATGCTTGTGCACTATTTAAGTGTTGTAGTGTTTGTATGTGTAGTCTCTGAAAATTGGAATATATCCTACCATTTATTCAATTTTAAAACTGTGGCAGAGTTAAAACTCTGATCATGGTCAGCATTCCATGTTGATAATCAATTGGCCTATGAAAAAACCCTGGCAGTTAAGCTAAAGGGGTGTTGTGGACGAATCATGTGGAGGTGTGTTAACATAATACACACCTCAATGATATCGGCACAAGTCTTCCAAACAGATTAATCAACATTTTGGCAAAAAATGATTTTTTGATATACGATAATATCTCAGGAGCTATTTTCATATACCAAATATTGAGTAAAAAAAATATAACATACCAATTGACAATGTATGATAGGTTTTTTATTGGGAACCATGCCCAAACACCAGATCTCCAAATAAATGAATCTACATTGTCTGTTCTAAAGACCTTAACAAGATCGCAAAAGCCCTTGCCGGGGCGCATTTTGGGAAGTTGAAGCGCATATGGAGAAGTCAAAGTATACCAAACGAAATGAAAGTACGCCTCTTAACACCAACATGTGTGACAGTATTTTTGTATGCCTGCCGAAACTTGGGTGCTGAACAAACAATTTGGAGAGTAAGGTCAATCTTTCGCAACATGTTGCTACAGAATCGGGCTGAAGTCCAAGCGCCTTGATCGTCCCAATGCCAAAAAAATCATGCATGCTACATGTCCGGAGCCTCTGATAACCGAGGGAAGACTTGAGACAGCTTACTTTCTTGGTCATATTTATAAGGATGCCAGAGGGAGCGCTTAGTTGGTTATATGCTTTCTACACACCAACACAGGGCAAGGAAGCCAGGACGACAGAGAACATCATATCTCTCCTACTTCCAAAAGCTCTTGGGGGACCACAAACAAACAGTTGCAACCAAAGGCTATCTCAACTTGGCCCAAAACAGAAGTGACTGGAGGAAACTTGCGGTCGCCTGCTGCGCAGTCGACGGTGATGATGATGACATTTGTCTGTTTTAATTTTAACACTATTAACCCCAAGTCTGGTGACTTGTTAATCCATTGATAAGAGAGCGAGGCAAATGACTAGATTAGCATATACTATTAAGGTTTGCTGGGGGGGCCACATAATATTATCCACATACAATATGTGTGTTTCAAACGTATCGTAGAACAAGGAGTTTAAGTATAGTAATCTGTATATGAAAGGGAGACTAACGTTAGACCCAGGTTTAAACAGGGTTAGTATATAGGAGTGGACCTTTTTCCTTCCAAAATACCCTAAAAAGTGCTGTAATGGTTGAGAAAATTCCTCATGGATGGCCAGAACAGCCCATCCACAAGACTTTTCTCACCCACTACATTTAACTTTTACAGTATTTTGAAAGAAAAATACGTCTGTAGGACTAACCTGGGTTAAATCCAGGTCTAAGTTGGTCTCCCTTTGAGAATACCGGCCTTGGAGTGATATTGATAGCAGATTGAAAGACCTAGTGTAATGGTATACAGTCACTGTCTTTACAATGGATGTAGCATATTATGGAAATGTACATACATGCATGTTTGCACAGTATAGCTATACTGGTTTGACAATTGCCTATAGTCATGCTCTTGGAAGGGAGGAATCTCGCGATGAATGCAGTATTCTGACCACATCTTCAACTTGCAGTTTTTTCCGGTGAGATGCCAAATCATAGGGTGGTGGCACAATACAAATCTCTTCGACATTTCTAAGAAAATGACACAGACTATATAACCATTGTTTTTGAAGAGCTGATTTCAATTTATGAAATTGGAAGTGCATTGCTTTTTTAACTAGAAAAGGTATTGAATCTTTTAAACTTAGTTGCTTGTTGCATGAAAGTTTTTTTTTTATTCTGCTGAGGGAGATAACCTGTACATAAATTGGGTAACCACCCATGTTACAAGGGTTCCAAAGTAGCTTGACACGTCATAGCCCGGGCAAAGCCCGGGGCTATGAGACTAAGTATATAGATATCGCGGGGTTTTTCCGACGCAAAAACCTGTCGGGGAAAAAAAGTTTTTAAAATACTTCACTCACCGACCTCCAATTGGTATATTCCTATTCCCTGGGTGTTATTATCATGAATATATAATTATTAGGACAAAAATAAAGCAATACTGAGGTATTATAAAACAGTTTTCTACAAGTTTTTGATGTAGAATTGTAATAAAGGCAAATTTTAGTATACTTCAGTGCCTTCAATTTTCTTTCACTTTGCGCCAGTTATTGACGCCAAACATCCTTGTAAGTACACTGACATAAACTGCACATCCGTTATAAATAAGAATCAGTGACATTTGGTATGGATTTGTATGTCAAGGTGAGTAAATGCCAGTTTTAAAAATGCGTGATGGACCCCGTAATAGCTATATACTTAATGCTCTGACCTATACACGACCACAACCCAATACGGAGTGTCTAGTCAGAGCAACCTCGGACTAAATCCAAAGGTGACCCTCTATAAGACAAGAAACATATGAAATGGTACCCCCATCCAATCGCACATTTAAAAAAAGACGTGAGAGGTTTTGTCAGCCAAATACAACAAAATTACATATGAAAATTATCACTTTTGCAGAACTCTTTCTGATATGAAGTTGAGAGTGATGTCACTGCTTTCCTGCAGGTGCTATGCACACACTTATTAACTCTACTGACTGTGCATGTGCATAATGCTGCATGGTTAGTCAACACATTGTATCACTGTGTCTTTGAGAATATGCAATGACATACATCTCAACTTCAAGTCAAATTTAGTTCATATTGGTAAGCTGCACATCAGAGGATGTATTGAGTCAATCCCACAATACACCAGTTTGGGGAAATTACACCTCAATAAGGTCATGTGATCCCACAAAATCCTATTCTTAACACATAAAATCCCCAACTTTTGCACTTAGTTTGGCCACACAACCAATAGTACTTGCAATTTTATCATCATCATAAAATGTTTTGGTTCTTAACATCTTAACACCTTTTATCCCTAAGTACTGCATCTGGTTTAACTACAGTACAGTATTAGGTCATTGCAATGCATTTAGGGATGGGTTTCAAAAACCACCCTTTGATCTGAATATAGTATAACCCTATAGATCACTGCTCAATTTTGTGGATATTTCTAGCATATGTCTGCATGCTTTCCAAAGAGTATTACATGCTATTGTAAAAATGAGGCAATGCTGCTGGTGTTCAAGAAAGAAATCATTGACCTGACTATAGAATGCACTATAGATAGACACTATTTTTACAATACGCTCATCCACTAAGGACACAGTTCAGGGTGGTACTTGATACATACGTTGACATGAACTGACCTTGTGTGAATCTGGGGTCCTATATCCAAAAACCAGGGTGTATTTTCTCAATACATTGGTAAATGAAAGCTACTGAACTGTGCCAAGGTAATGAGATTTTACTAGCTCATAGTGAGATAATGCACATCGGGTAAGGAGATTTGCCCATAATTTTGTTGTGTCACAAGGCAGTTTTGAGGCTAGCCCAAAGGCCAGAAAAAAAATGTCTCGCTTCCCCCATGCACAGCACTAAAATCTTGGCACTGCCAATTTCGTGTTTGTCTCGGGCAAGAGTTAAAGCCACGATCCCAGTGATTTCTTCAAAAATGTATACCAAAAAACCGAGCCCCTATTTATTATATAGCCCATTTATTTGCACTGTTGTATTGGAAATGGTTTGTGTGTGTAAAGGAACCCGAAGTGTAAGCGTCACATGCCGTATTTGTCAAGAAATGAAGATTTTTTGACTGATGTGGCTTTAACGCTGGCTGGCAAGTTCTAAAGTCAATATTAAAAGACAGGAGGCCTAAGCTCAAGGCATTAGAATCTTCAGTTTAAAACTGATTGAAAATTTTTTAGGCCTGAATTTACATGTTTTCATTTATTTTCACGCCCGATTTCAGGGTTTTTTCCGGATTTCCGAAGTGTTTTTAATTTTTTTTTTCCGCTTTCATTTTTTTCCCCACAAAAATAATTCTCATTCCTGTAAGCTAGCCTTGTTGCAAGTGTTGAAAATGTTAAGTATAAGACCTGCCTATATATAACTTTTCGGAATTAATTTGTTCATTTTGGACTTTTGGAGTGCGGGTATAATTTTTCTTCAGAATTCACCCACTCGCTGCAAGGCAGGTAAAAAAATGGCACAAATCTCTACTAATCCATAAGTGTTTATCCCAAAAGACGAAAAATGCATAGTACTTTCGGTCAAAGTGCTGAGCCAACTTTTTGTTGCTAATCCCTTCTTTAACCCAAACACCAACCCTACACCCAACCTAAGCTTAACGGTGTAAAGGATAAACTCAAATCATCAATGAAGATTATCAATCACACGGGGTCCATTCATTTGGGTTGTGTAGTAATTAGGACTCCACAAACTTACAGTAGGAAAATGAAATGATCATAACCTCTGTTTTATATTTTGCTCTCAGTTATCTAATGACTTAGAAGAAAGAAGAATACCATCAAGCATCTGAGGAGAAGTGGGCCACCTTGGAGCAGATGTTTCCAGACCAAAGCCTATTCTGGAGATACAAACTCCTGCTATCACTGCTGAAGTGAGTGTTGGTAATCTATATCACTCTTGATGGTGTTTTAATAAAGTTTGATACATTGAGTGGTTTTGTTATTGTAGGTTTCACACCTAATAAACTGGTGCCTATACTTCATGTACAAACCACCATCAAGAAACTGCTCGTTTCTTCACTATCATGCGACTGGCACCTTAAATATGGTTTTCTCATAAGGTTTGAGACTGTCAGCTTGGCCAAGCATGGAATTACAAGGGTTGACCAGCATTCCCGTGAGAAATCGGCACACAACAAAATTCACCGCCCATACGGACTATTGACAGAAGACGCCATTTTTTTCCCTAGAAAGATAATGTATTAGGCCTGAAAAATTTAAATAGAGTTGATGGACACTTCTGATTTACATATTTGGTCCTTTAGAAGAACCCTACCATGACATCTAGCTACAAATTGCAGCCATTTTGAGGCAAATAAGCTTTTGCGAGGGGGGTCACTTGTGTTAGGGGTCCCCCATGCATATGCTAACAATGCCTGGACAGTAGGGTGGGGGGTATGGGGGTAATTTAGAGGTGTGAAACCTACAGTGGTAGTTCATAAAAGTTTTTTTATCCCATGGCTTGAAAAGGCAGAAGGGGGGGGATTTGTCCATCAGTAAGGCGTGTCTGCGGGCGCGTCCAACACAAAATCTGTGACGCGATAACATGCGACCCATAAGGGTTATGGTGAGAAACGTGGTGGGGGGTGGATCGGACTGCCATGCACTTCATATGATGATATGGGCGGGGCAGATGCTTGAATTAGGTACCTACTTTGCAAATTAATGAGTTAAATTGGGGGATTTTTACCCAAAATCTGGTGAAACGCCCTGATATCATGAGACACATAAGGGTTATGGTGATGTGACTTGGTGGGTGCGATCGGATGCCAGCCCTCATCTGATTAGATATGGGCGGGCATTATTGGCTAATTAGGTACATAATTTGCATAAGTAATGAGGGAATTTGGGGTATTTTACCCAACAATCTTGTGAATGCGATAACATGAGACCCATAAGGGTCTTATGGTGATTTGTGACTTGGTGGGGTTGGGATCGGGCATGGCCTTCAGTGATTAGATTAATGGGCGTGGCATTATGCTAATTAGGTACCTAATTACAAATTTACTGAGTTAAATTTGGGGGTTTGTACCCAAAAGCTTGTGAAACAAACTATCTGAAGATCCCTAAAGTCGATTTGATGAATGTGAAACGTGATGGAGGGGTGGGGGAATCATGTAACTAGCCATGATTAGTTTAGGTGGTTTGTCCGGGTTAAGGGGGGGGGGGTTGTCCGGGTTGTAGGGGGTGTCCGGGTTTTTAAGGGGGGTTGTCCCGCTTTAAGGATGGGGTTGTTGGGTTGAAGGGGGAGGGATGTGGGTTAAGGTGGGTTGTCGGTTTAAAGGGGGTTTGTCCGGGTTTAAGGGGGGGTTGTACGGTTGAGGGGGTTTTGTCCAGCTTAAGGGGGTTTTTGGTTGGTTGGGTTACGGGGATGTTGGGTTTAAGGGGGTCTGTTGGGATAAGGGGGCTGTTGTGGTTAAGGTGGGTTGCACGAGTATAAGGGGGTTTGTCCAGCTTTAAGGGGTTGTTGGGTTTTGTGTTTTTTTAGAGGGAGTGGGGTTAAGGGGGGTGTCTGGGGTTAAGGGGGGGGTTGTTGGTTTTAAGGGGGGGGGGAATTTTTAATTTTGGATTTTTGTTTGTTGTGGTTGTGGGTTGTTTTACAGGGTGATGGTTGGGGGTTTGGTTTAAGTGGGTTTTTTGTCTGGGTTTAAGGGGGTTGTCAGGGTTAAGGGTTGTGTCTTAAACTTAAGGGGGATGTTGGGGGTTTAAGGTGGGGGTTGTCCGGGTTTTAAAGGGGTTGTCGGGCTGAAGGGGGGGTGGGTTTTGTCTGGGATTACGGGGGGGCTTGTTGAGTTTAAGGGGGGTGTACGAGTTTAAAGGGGGGTTGTCCGGGTGTTAAGGGGGTTGTCGGGTTTAGGGGGGTTGTCCAGCTTTAAAGGGGTGTTGTTGGGTTTAAGGGGGATGTTGGGGTTTAAGGGTGGGTGTCGGGTTTTAAAGTGGTTGTCCGGGTTTAAGGGGGGGGGTTTCTGGGTTAAGGGGGTTGTTGTGGTTTAGGTGGTTTGCAAAAGTTTAAGGGGGGTGCCAGGTTGAAGGGGGTTGTGGGGGTTAAGGGGTTTAAGGGATTTTTTGGGGGGATTTTGGGGTTGTTTTTTTTTAAGGGGGGGTTGGGTTTTTAAGGGGGTTTTGGGCAAATAATACGCGTATACCTGCGCAGAAGTGCACACATGCAAGCGCATGCGCGTATATTGCGCGCCATGTGCGTAGCATTTGAGCAGGACGTTTGCACTGGGTTGTCCGGGGGGTTTTAAGCGGGGGGTGTCGGAGGCTGAAGGGGATGTTGGGTTAAGGTGGGTTGTCGGGGTTTGTTTACGGGGTTGTCCGGGTGTAAGGGGGTGTCTGGGCCTAAGGGGGCTTGTTGTGGATTAAGGTGGGTTGCACGAGTTACGGGGGGTGCCCAAGGTTTCGGGGGGGTTGGGGTTTTTTAGGGGGGTGGGGTTAAGGGATTTGTTGGGTTAAGGGGGGTATTTGCAGCTGATATTTAAAAATTTGTAAACCGATCCCGCCAGGGGGAGGATTAGCGGTCGGAACGCGACGTTGATTTCTATAAGTCGAATGCTGCCAAGAAACTTGTATGCATGTTTACTTTTTGTTTGATTTGACCTTTTTGTGTTGCCAGATATCTTTGTAATAAGTAAAGTATTGAAAATTGCTCCAGATTCAAGTGCCTTGAGGCCCCTCGACTTTGAAAATTGTCCTGCCGCTACTGGTTATGTGGTACCAGCCTAGATCCAAAAGGTCTAAAAGGAGATATAGAAATCTATTTCTGGCTGACTGAGAATTTCGTCATTTTGAACAGGAAGTGTTTTAAGATTTTAACGTGATATTTTGGCTAATGGGATTTCGATTAAACCCCCTTGGGCGCTTTGTTCGTTATACATAGGAAACTGAGGAATTTAGCACTCAGTGACATCTTAACCAAAGCTTGAAGTATTTGTATAATATATCAAGTCTTATTTGTTGGTTACTTAAGAGATTCTCTATGTATATCTGCACAATAGAGCCCCAATCAGAATACTTAAGGAAGGTGGTAGTCTCTTGGGTTAATGATACTCCATCAAAACTGGTTCAGCTTTTTACATGGTTGATTGGTAGGTGTCTTAAATTGGGGGAAAGGGGGGGACATAGAAACAAATAAAAAGATGTGATTTGATTTATTTGAATTTTCAGCACTCAAATATGAAAACAAATATGGCATGATCAAAAGATTCTTTGGTGGGAAGGAAATCATTGGATTTAGCTTAGAATGAGGGACGCAGGTTACACACACAAAGGGGTTAGAAACTGGTTACTGATATGGTGAGGTGCGGAAGAATATGCCAAAACAGTTAACGCATTCAATAGCCTATCACGCCCGATTGAGCGCCAAATTTAAAAGCACAAGCCCGGCACAATAAGCCATGAGGTGCTAGCATACGGCCGGGCAGTGCTTGTTCGTTGCCTTGCGTTGAGTCACATTTCAACTCATTATACGTTGTCCTATTTATTATTTTCCGGATTTGTTGATAATATATGTCTTTCTTGGGATGAAAAATAAAATAGAACTTTATTGAGGTTGTCTTTTCATTTAAAAAAAAAAGGAAATTTAAAGGAATTCAGGGTATGCGTAACTCCTCAGAAATCAAGGGGCAAATAGGGCCATTGCACGATACCGAAATGCATCCGTTGGTGCCCATTTCATCTGGGAACTTGTACCAGCCTAAAGTTGGCTAAACACCCATACAGTTAAGAGCGTAAAATGAGAATACCAGAAAACTTTACCAGATCTGTGACGTTGCACTATAGTTGGTTAATGTCCGTCAGGTGACAAGTAGGACAAAGTTTCGATAGAAAATATGACGTTTTGTTGTGAATTTCCACACCAGTGCCTCGATTGTTTTTGTTCAATAGAATTCTTCTGACATTTTAAATTAAAGGGCCATTTTGCGCGATTAAGCGAGGAAGAGGGAATCGAAAAAAGTGAAATGCATTTTTTAACCTTATAAATTCAGGGATACGTGTGTACAATTCCTATAACTGCTTTATGTTGAAATTAAAACACTAAATAGTTGAAGAAACAATTAAGTATTTGAGTAATTTGTCATTAACTGGTCTCCCGCAAATAGACATACAGCGACCGCATCTCAAAACTGCACTTAAACAACACTAATGATTGTGGTTTACAAAGTACAAAAAAACAAAGAACCATAATGTTTGTGTTTGAGGTCATTCAAACTTATGATCATGAGTGCACACTATCCGCTGAAATCGGTGATATTCACGGAGGGGAAAGGAAGATTTTTTGATTTTACAAGTCGGAATTTTGATTAAGCACGTTATAGAAATTACAAAATCGGACAAGTACTGCCTTGTCTTAATACACGGAGTTCAAGCCAACCACCTGCAGATTATGCCGGTTGTATGTTCGGCATATCCACGCAGTAACAAAACCAAAATTATAAAAAATATGCTTTCTGATGATTTTTTGTCGTTTGGATTAGCAAATCGCTGATAATACCTTTAATTCACATGAAACGGTACTGTGCCATTGTAATTTTGGCACTGTCGGAGACGGCGATACGAAACAACAATTTTTTTGAAAATGCGCTCTGGTACAAGTTCACGGATGGAATGGGCACCGAATGAGAGCCATTTAGGGGGGGATGTGCAAATGGTGCTATTGCTTCTTTAATGTTGTTGACAACTTATCAAACATTACTCGATGCGCACAGAGGGAGGAGTTCTTTGAACAGAGAAAAACTAGAAAGAGAAACAGCAAGAAAAGAACTATCAGATCAGAGCTCAAGCGTGAACAAATTGCGCCGTGGAGCAGCAGATCTCACCTAGTGTCAAAGATGTTGAGGCTGGTTGAAAAAGAAAAGTAAGAGCAAAAGAAAGGCGTGATCATTTCAGACCTGGAAGAACGGCATAGAAAGGAGGGTTGAGGATTTGAAAACCAGGCTGCAGAGCAGGAGAGAAACATAACCCAGACAGTGCCAGGTTGTTGAATGAGAAGACAACGGAAGAAGAAAGTGCTTCAGGTAGGTATAAGGCCTTGGGGCTGTGACTGGATAACTCTTAGAATGGGATGAATGCGTTTCTTTTTGCTGATACCAATAATAAAAATGAGCGAGTTGGCGGGATACTGTTTCGCACCTGCCAAGGCCAAAGTCCATATTAATAAAAATATGAACATTTTTAATTTTTTGAATTTTGTTAAAAACATCACACTGGGCATAGCAACTATGGACAATATATAGCCTCAATGGCATTTGGAAGAATTTGGAGAATATGCTAAAAAAACATTTGGATTTTATTAATTTTTGACAAAAAACACATGCATGATGATGTTCTTGGATGTATAAGGTTAATTTCTATAAAACTGAAGGTACATGGCGACATCAACAAGAAGGGCATTTTCATATGCGTAAGGGTTACGATATGGGCTGGGGTGCGTAACATTTGGTGTCTACCAGTGAGTCATTGAATCAAGGAGGCCATCCGAACCTCTAGCCTTTTATGTATCTATCTCAATGATTACCATTGACTGCTACAGGAAGACAAGGAAAATATGGTTGCTAATATTGATTTGAGATTCAGCCAATTTTAATACTCACCTTCCTTTCAATGTTCTGATTTGAGTAACCAGTAATTATCATATACCTCAGTCTATGAAATATTGTAATTTACACAATTTTTCAACTTAAAATGTATCCGATTTAAAAACAATTTTGGAGTTAAAATATGTAGTTGAAAGTCTTCTATATGAAATACAGAACACCTTTGTATTGTTACCCATTTACTTGAAGTTTTCAGCAATTATTTGAAGATTCTGTTTCTTTCTTTTCAGAGAGCTGCCAGTGAGAAAGAGTTAAGCAGTGTACAGATACAATTATCAGATGCCAAAAGACAAAACTTAGAAACCAAGAAACAATTGCAGGACAAGATAGCCACATTAGAATCCAAGGTTACTGCCTTAGAAGCGGCCCGAGATTTTGACAAAAGTGCCTCTGAACATAAAATTGTAAGTCAAAACTGCTTTGAATCTGTTGTAAATAACTTATGAAGAATTGACCTTGTGTGACCCAAATGCAGTAATAAAAACATACTAGGCGGTCCCCGGGTTTGCAATCACCTGGGTTTCATGATTACATGGCTTGAATGACCCTTGGGTTTTGCGGTTCCTTTGACCTTGAATGACCCCTGATGACCTTGTCTTGACCTTTAAAATTTTCGGCATCAACAATCGACCCCGCCCACTAAAATTTTGTCTGGATACACCAAAGTTTACCCCATTTGACCTCCTTTGACCTTGAATGACCCCTGATGACCTTGTCTTGACCTTTAAAATTTTGGGCATCAACAATCGATCCCACCCTCCAAGTTTCTTGTCCATACACCAACGTGTACCCCATTGTCCCCATTTGACCTTGAATGACCCCTGATGACCTTTGATCCACTAACCAATACAAACTCGGTCTTCGGAAGGTCAAGGGACACCCACCCACCAAGTTTCAAGAACATGCGACCCTCGGTCTCTGAGAAAATAGACGCAGTCAGACAGACACCACAGACAGAATGACCACCGGTATTGTAGTTTGTGTCATCTCAAGTTGAATGTGACGTCCCTGCAAGTAGAAGGTGACGTCACTGCAAGTTGAAGGTAACATCACTGTGCTTTTTATGTTGCACAGCCATAAATAGTGCCCGCTGTGCTTTGAATCAGCATGATATACATGCGAGTAAAGGTGACATGATTGAAATGCTAGTGAGAATGCACAGACGCAGTATGACGCCACCTTCATCTTGAGATGAAAAAAACTATAGGAGGCTTAGAACACCATATTATGGATAGTTAGTCAAGAGAAAGTTCTAGAAAAGCTTTTAGAATCCAAAATGATGTATAGATCTTGACAAAATAATCCATGTGTATAGCAATAGTCTAAGCTGTTCATAGGTTTTATAATTGTTTGTGTGTTTTTGTGTGTGTGTGTGTTGCACACTTGAAAATAACATCTTTTGAGGACACACAGTAGTGTTTAATAAGAAAACCGGGACCCTTCCAACCCATGGACCCTTCCCAACCCGGAAAGGACTTCAACTCAACTGGGGACTCTCCCTATTTTTTGCAACATGGCATGTAGTCCCCCAATGGCTAAAAAGCTTAAAAACACAGCGTATTGGGGTATGTCCCCGCATTTCCCCGACCCCTAATGATCTGTAAATCTTATCAAAATGTATGTTAATTTTTTGTACGTCACCATTTTTGTCCCTGGTTTGGGGATGAAAAACAGGAAATGTGTACCAACCAAGGATATGTGTGTGTGTGTGTGTGTCAAGAATATAAGAAAGTGGCCAATGCACATAACAGTTGTAGATTGCGCTCTTATTTTGTCCAGTTATTAGTTTACAAATCTACACAATTTAATTTCTTGTTACAGTCCAGGTTAAGTAGCCTGAATGAAGAATACTTAGAAAAGGAAATTGAACATGAAAAACAACTCACACAATTAGAGGAAGAAAAAGATCAACTTAAGGTACGTGCATAAAATTAACAGGGAGAATGAAGACATACAAAAGTGACTTCTGGCACTCTTTCAATAATTACATGAGATTCATTCCTGCAGTTCTGACATTGTTTGCTTTCTCACTTGCTCATTTATTCATTCACTCATTTACTGACTTATTCACTCACATTTATTCACTCTTATTCTCACTCCTTCATTCACTTATTTCTCACTCACTCACAATGCTCGCCAGTTTCTCCAATCTATATAATATTTGTTTAATCACTTTCTCGGGTTTCATTATTTACTTGATCCTCGCATGCATTGCATTGAGTTTTGCTTTGTCATAGATTCTGCCAGAATCATGCATATAGGCACACCCCTTCTAAATATATAGTTACGGCTGCTTGAAACTCTGAAATAAAGACTTGTTTCACTGGTATCCACATATAATAAGTCCCGTGTGGTCTAGTGGTAAATCTCACGCCTAGATAGCGAGAGGACCGGGTTCGAGACCGCACGATGAAAACTTCGCCGTTGAAGCCATGTGAAATTTCGTTCACTGATCCGCTAAATCCTTCAGTCCTTGAAAACGTATGCACTTATCCGCAATGTTTGTTAGTTATGAATGAGGGCCGGGGACTCAGACTACAAAGAATATCAAGCATAATTAATGAGCATTATATAGCGTGCCGTGTGCAAGACATCTCCCGATCGGGGCTTCTTCAACCAGGGCGGCATGCAGAAACAGTCAAAATTTCGAAGGGTTGAATCTATGCATAATAGAAAACGCCACAAGTTTATTACAACTGATGCAAGTCAAATATGGTACGAGTATAGAGGTTAAACCTTCAGGATTTGCCATAAAAAATGTAAGCTTATGATAAAATGTTTGAAAGATGATAAGTTTGAAATATTACTCGCCAAACTGTAGCAATCAAAGGCCAAAGAGAGAAAAACTGGATACGGAACGATGCAGTAAATCCTCTGAAGCTTCACTCATAATTCCGATTTTGATTCCGATTTTGGGGAAAGTAGCCATCAATGATAGAATGGTTTATTTGCTACACCTATCCTTACGATTGCGCATATGGGGAAATTTTTGCAGCTTCTACACATGTAAATACATGTAAATACGTACATTGCATTGAGTTTCGCTTCGTCATAGATTCTGCCAGAACCATGCATATAGGCCCACTCCTTCTAAATATATATATAAGGAATAGATAAACATTTTTCATTCATCTCATTTTCTCACCAGGCTCAAGCAACACAGAGGGAAAGAGAATACACTCAAGCCAGTACAGAATTATATGCCACCAAGAGACAAGTGGAAGAATTACAATCTAGGGTAATTTTTGTTTCTGCAAAACGTATCAAATGTATATTGGTGTGTTTGTGTGTATTAGAGAGCGTGTATGTGTGAACTGTAAACACCTCCAATTGGGGACATTTTCTAGCCTAAAAACTCCGATTGGGGACATTTGATGACCGGGGACGACTCCTATCGTCGGACCTATACCAGGGGATAGTCCTATGTCTAAAAGTGTTAAAAACAGCCTGTCCCCTTTTTGGGGTGGGCTAGAAATTTGTGTGTTTACACACAACTCTGGCCCATACCCCACTCATCGGGAACATGAAAACACAAACAAGCCTGAAACCCACTGATCAAGGACTTTTTGTGTGTCCCCAATCAGTAGGTTTTGGACTAGTGTTCCCTATCGAACACACATACAAGACTGTGTGTGTGTACATGTGTGGGAGAGAGTACACAAGTGAGAGAGAGTACACTACATGCATAGCCATATGCGTTAAGGGAGGGAATTAAAATAATAGCACTTTTGAAGATCTAACACAAAAGAATATGAGAACAACAGTAGTTTGTCCTCAGTTACCACAGTTACCAATTCAATGATATTCAATGACACTAAGACGGAGGACTATCCCCAATGGCACAAGAGGCATAATACTTTAAACAAAGATCACCTCTGTCATTTTCTGTTCCAGATATCTGAATCTGAGAGGCAGTTAGAAACCCACCAAGAAGAATCATCCTCAGTCACAAAGCAGCTGGAAGACAAAGAAACTATCATTAAACAGTACCAACAAGGTAAGGAATGCACAGCCAATTAACCACATGGCTGTATTCTTACTCACGGTAACCTATATGGCAGTTAATCTGTGTCAGCTACTGCACAGAACACACTGAGCCAGTTGCGATGCAGTAGCTGCAAGATAATGGCTCTGAAATACACCAGTTATTAGGTGCACAGTGATGTGTCTACAATACCTACACCAATAGTAACTCTGCTTCATAGATGATATACTAGTTTTTGGCCAGATTCTTACTAGTGTGGTAGCCTATACGGCAGCTACTCTGTGTCTACCGCGGCAGCTATGTACAGAATACACTTAGCCAGTTGTGTTGCAATAGATAAAAGATAGGGACCTTTAAAGTTACACCAGTATTAGGTGCACAGTGATGGTCTACTCTACAATACCTACTCCAATAGCAACTTCTGCTATATGTAGATGATATACTAGTATATGGCCAGATTCTACTTGTGTGGTAGGCTATACTGCAGCTACTGTGTATACCTCGACGTAGCTACTGCATAGAACACACTGAGCCGGTTGTGATGCAGTAGCTGCAAAGATAGGGCTTCCTTCGTACAATGGGTATAGCGTGATGTATCTCCTCAACGTTACCTACCAATAGCAACTCTGCTTCATAGAGAATACTAAATTCATTACACTGAGCTGATTTCTTTACACCAAGTTTGACTGAAATATATGCATTTCCCTCTGAGAAGGAATGCCCCAAAACCTATTTTAGCAACCCCTAAAAGATAAACCTGGTCTCGACCAGGACACCAGGTCACACCCCGTCGACCATTGCTCTTCTCATTCCGTTTTGGCTAGCCGTCAAGACGGACGCATCGCAGCTCTGGTGGCTGCTCTGTCGGAGCGTGTAGAGTCAGAGCAGGCGCTCAAGGAGGCTCAGGCGGAAGATCTACTCAGGAGGTCTTCGGAAAAGAAGAGAAGAACGTTCTCCGCTCCTTCTTCTAGCTGCCAAGCAGGTGAAGCCGACACCGGCTCAGCCACCCAGAAGCCCGCAGCCCCGGCAACTTTTTCTCAGAAAGTCTGGGGCCAGGACTAAGACTCGTCCCTTCCCAAAAGCAAGGCGCCTGGGAAGGGGAAGCAGTCTAAGCCTGAGGGCACGGCGGACGCGGGGTACTCTCCCTCGGGAGGGAGCCCTACCACCTCCGTGGGCGGCCCGATGTCTTCTTACGTGCGGGAATGGGCAGCCATTTCTCCCGCACCTGGGTGCTGAGTGTGGTGGAACGGGGGGATCGAATCGGAAATTCACAGCGACACCCCCGGAGACTTCCCGGCGAGGTCCCACCCCGCTTCCGGGGAGCAAAGAAACCAAGTTCTTCTGGCCAGAAGGTCTTGGCCCTCTTGGCGAAGGGTGCAATTCCCCCGTCGAACCCCCTTTCACAAAGGGGTTTTGGTCGACGTTCTTCTGGGCTCCCAAGAAGACCAGGGATGGCGTCCCATCTGAATAAATTCATCAAGCCGAAAAAAGCTTCAGGATAGAAACTCTCACGTCGATCCTGCGCTGTCCTTTGAAGGGGAGATGGGCGTCTTCTCTGGACATGAAAGACCCTACCATACATGTCCCAGTCGCACAATCAAGACCGGTCGCTGGATCAATTTTTTTCAAATCCAGGGCCAGTCGTACGAGTGACGTGTCTCCCCTTCGGACTATCAACCTCTCCCAGGGTCTTCACATTCGTGACCGGTAGTTGGCGCCTTCCCTCAGCTAATTGTGTCAACCTCTGCATTGACCGGTACACTGGGCCTAAATCTACGCCCGTCGCCCAAGTCCGACGTCCGAGATGGTAAGTCGTACCATCCAGGTTGTGCAGAGGCTGGGCTTTATCATTGTCACTACTTCGATAATCGAGCTACCCAACCCCCTCTCAAGACCTGAGTATCTGGTTCAACAACAGCTGCACTGCTTCCGCATTGCAACCGACGGCCCGATGGATGGAGGTTTTCTTCGAAAACCCACCTCCATGGCCTTACGCAGTCAGGCCCCCCGCTCGAGACTGGCTTCGGCCTCTAGGCTTGGATGGGCCATTCTGTCGATCTTGTTCCCCGTACTGGGGTCGCTTCCACATGAGGATGCTTCAATGCACCTCGACGACATTACAGGCCGTCAAGCACCCAGACTCCCGTCCGATCCCCTAAAACACGGAATCCTGGAGCACCTTGCATGTTGTCTTCATCACCGCCCCGAACCTGACTCAGTGGGGAATCTCATTCCCCCCCCGCGCCTCCTGTCGATGTAGTAATCAGACGGATTCGTCGAAGTCGGTCTTGTGAGTTGCCCAGACCTCAGTACCTCCCTCGGGGACTTGTTGCCCCAGACGCGAGGCATGCTCCACATGTCAAGCGCCTCGAATTGTGGGCAGTATAACGAATGGAAGCGTGGTGACCGACTCCAGTGGTCCTTGTAACAGATGACCATCTCCACCGTCGGGTTGCTACAATCACACAACAGGGCGGCCTCGGTCCCAGTCCCTGTGTCGAGATTCCATGCGTATCATAGCGTGTGTCGAGACCGTGCCATCACGATGTCCGCAGTCCACATTCCGGGGCTGTAAATTTCCTTGCCGACGATCTGTCTCGTGCGATGACGGCCTCGGAGGATTACTGAACCGAGATTCTTTCAGAGTATCTTCGAGAGGGGTTGTACAACCTCCTAACCCACACAGCAACACTGTTCGCCTCACACATGAGTCACCAGCTTCCTTTGTATTGCCACCCGGACTCACGACCCGGGTTGCGTACTCAGTCAACGCTCATGGCGATGGACTGGTCGGGGGATCACGGCCTATGCATCCACCATTCCGATCCTACACATGTATTTTCGAACATTGGGCGGGAGGCTGGCCGTGTGAATCTCCCTTTTGGCCGAACACCCTGTGGTTTCGCCAAAGCGGATCCGCTTGGCAGCTCGGCGCTGCGGCTACCGATCCGTCCGGATCTATATATCACTTCCGGCCGGGGGGAGCGCCACTCTGTCGCTGGAACATCTAGCGTTGACTGAATGGCCATTCATCCGGAAAACAACGATGCCGAGATAAGGGCTTTTCACAGAGGGCTGTCTCGCTCATATCAGCGGGAAGAAGAATCTACCCTGGACGCTTACAGTTAGCGCCTTGGGCCCTACTTCCGCTGTGTTAGCGAAGAGAAGTCTCCTCCGACTCGAGCAATCTGTACAAGTCGCTGACTTCCTTACCGATCGCTTTTATAGCGGACCTTGAATGTTCAACAGTCAGGGACTACAAGTCTGCTATCTTAGCGATCCATAAGGTGTTTTCGATGATGGATCGACCATTAATGATGATGGATCGATCCCTCTCCTTCTAGAGGGGATTTTAACACACGATCCCCGGCCAGGAATGTGGTCCCACCCTGGGACCTTAATACTGTCTTAGACTATTTAGTGAAGCCGCCATTCGAAACCGAAGGCATAATGCTTCACTAAACATGTCACCAGTAATACATCCTTCCTGGTGCTCTCGCCCTCCGTGAGACGATGTTCAGAGATTAAAAACATTTCTATCTCTGCACGACTTCTCTCGGGACGGTCAAATTGTTCCTTATTCCCGGATTTTCTGGCCAAGAACATCATCCCTCATTCCGAACGCGACAATTATCTTACCCCATTGCATGTCACTCTTCGGTGCGGTAAGATCGCCTGTGGTGTCCCGTCCGAGCCCTTTCGACTAATAAACGAAAACGAACCGCTCAGGGGCTAAAATGAATCGTTGTTTCTTACACACGCATCCCCCACGGGTCCGCGTCTAAGGCGACGATGCTAGGATGGATAAGCGGACTGAATTATGACTTCCAACCGTTTATTGGGCTGCTTCTCACTCGAGCCCATTACGTGTGTAATATCACATCATCTTGGGCTTATCACCGCGGGATCAGCACTGCGAATATCTGCGAAGCGATGTCGTGGAGGGCCCCCACTAAACGTTTTCGTCGTGTACTACGAAATGTAGAAACTCACAAGAGAACGTCGGCGAGGGCTCTCCCTCCTGCAGAAACAACACTAAAATCATCTCCACTATAAGTCCCCACCGTTTGCCGACTATTACGCGCCCCGGGGTATTCCGTATGTCAGGTGAGCATCTATTTCCCCGATTTTATTGTTCTTGCCTATTAGGCACTTAACATATTTATTCTTTATGTTTAGTGTTCATGTACTCGCTTTGGCTACATCCTTTTAAACCGCTCTTAGATCTCGTGCTCCACCTCCGACTAAGTGAGCCAGTCTGGTGTTGATTGAAGATATTCATTCAGGGCCGGTTTATGGCATATCTTTCAGTCAACATTGGTGTAAAGGAAGTCAGCCTCATTGTAATGATTTAGTCAAAGAACACATTATGTTATTAATAATCATTAACTAGGCCTGATTTCCTTTCCAATGTTGACTTCCCGCTTCCATGCCCGCCCCACCCATATATGTTCGTGCGTCCTGTGGGCTTCCGCCAAAACGGAATTGGGAAAGAGCAATGGTCGACGGGTGTGACCTTGGGTCACTGGTCGAGACCATTTTATCTTTTAGGTGCTAACACTAGGTATTTTGGGCCATTTCCACTTCTCAGGAAGGGAAATGCATGATATTTCAGTTCAGTCAACATTGGAAAGGAAATCAGGCTCAGTTTTCTATGAATTTATAAAACATAATGTTTTTTTTGACTAGTTTTTTTGGCCAGATTTTTACTATGTGGTAGCCACACTGCAGCTACTCTGTGTCAACTGCGGTAAGCAATCTTCACAGAACCACTGGAACAATTTGTGATGGCAGTAGCTGCAAAGGTAGGTCTTCCTAAGTACAACCATTCATTTGGATAGAGTGATGTATCTCTCTACATACTACTATGGCAGCTACTGCACAGAATACACTGACCAATTGTGATGCGGTAGCTGCAAGATAGAGCTTTTTGAAGTACACAACCATTTATTAGGGGCACAGTGATATGTCTACTCTACAATCACGCTAAATCTCTAGTTGCCCAGTAGGGATAGAGAAGGTAGACATTGTTATTGGGTAGTAAGAAGAGTAAACATGTAGCTACTACAGTTAAAACGTATCTACTTTCTAACTCCGTGGGTACTACTACGCCACCATCTGGATAAGACAATGAGGCATTTTTAAGCATTTTATGATCATTTTTGAGGAAAATCATGAGGAAATTTGAATCGAGCATCATCAAAACCCCTATATTTTTAACACACATTTAAAAAATGCAAATATATACCAAAATATCTGAAAACTAATTTGTCCCATTAGAAATACCATACGCACTGAGAGTCGGTGTAACCATGTAGCTACTCTTCTCCGCGATGTCAATCTCGTGGCAAATAACCTGGAATCCTGCCTGCAAGTGTTACGCATAGTGGGTGGATAATCCAGTCTACTCTGTATTATCTGCTACCATGAAAAAATCGGCCCCCGTGTAAACTAAGGAACCATCATAAACTATTATTAATTAAGGCTCACCACAAGGACCCAATTCGTAAGCCACATGTATGCATTATCAAATCCAACTGGTACGAGTATTGGGTACCATGAATCATCCTCAGAAATAGGGTTTTTTTTTCTACACTTAAAGGTCAACAAGAATTTTTATGCTACCCAAATATGTGTCATATATTATTTCATATAGAATATATCTAATTGATTTCTTACCTGTATTTGGCTACAGAAATGTTTTAAAAGAGAAAAATAGGTGTTTTGATTTGCTTATATTTCAATATAAAATTAGGCCTGAAGTTCGTCATTTGTTCCTATACAAATTAGAATTTTCATCACACTTGTTGTACCAATGAAACATTTTTCATCTTAATCCTTTCAGGGGGATATTTTGATGGAAGCTTTACATCAGGGCAAAAATCAGTACTTTCGATTTTTTAGGGACACCCGATATGTAAAATCTCTCGTTGCACCTTTAAGAAATGATTGAGCGTTATTCTCAAGAGAGTCTACTTAAAGGGATAGCCGTATCATGTGAGAAATTAAAAAAATATGAAATGCATTTTTTAACGGTAGAAATTCAAAATCAGTAGTACAATTCCATATAACTACTTTAAATGTAGGAAACAAAAACACCCAAATAGTGGAAAAAATGAAGTATTTGAATCGAAATTTGTCATAACCGTCTCCCCTGCAACTAGACATACAGTGATGACATTAGAAAATCTATATACTAAACAGCCCATTGTTGTTTACCAGTGCCTATACACAAAAGATCAATGATATTTGTTGTCTGGGGTTGGGTCAAACTGTACAGGAATATGGTGTCACATATTACGCTTATAATCTGGGATATTAACCGAAAGGCTTTCTTGATCGCAAGGTCTGATTTTTATACGCACGTATAAAATTTACAGAATCAGATAAAAAGTGCTGCTGTCTTTAATACATGGGATTTTCAAGCAACCACTTGCAAGGTTATTTAGTACAATCCAATGCTAGTCCAATTAGACCAACATACAAATTTTTGATGAGTTTTTTGATGCTTCGGATCATCAATCGCTGCTTATAATCCCCTTTAATCCCAGGTTTCCACCAGGGTTAGTCCTTCACGAATGGACCTTTGATTTCTTTCAACACACTCTTAAAGTGTGCTGTAAATGGGTGAGAAAATTCCTCGTACATGGGTTTGGATCCGGCTTCATCCATGAAGATGTTCACATGAATGTACATCATGCACACTTCAAGAGCCTATGTTTGAACAAAAGTCCATTCTGATTGACAACTAACCCTGGTTCTGGAAACATGGTTTGAGTTGGCCTTGAGGCTCCTCTTTGAGAATTCAAGCCGAAAGTTGGTAATTGTTATTGCATTCCAGTGAATTATTGCTCTACGACAGAGACAGAATTAAAATGTGCTATGGAATAGACGGTTGTGAGGTCTATGCTATTTACATAATTTTAAAACTAAATTCACGTGTTGTCGTGTTTGTGAGGTCCACGCTATTTAGGACGCTCCAAATTGCGCTATTCCCCGGGTTGGTTTTGTTTGCAGAACTAGTCGACTGGAAACAGAAAATGCGACCAAATCTTAGAACACTTTGAAGCCCCAAATTAGAAACTCAATCACAACACGACGAGGTGCGAAATCATTATGTGACAAAAATGAGACCTCCTGAGGGTTACACAAACAGTAGCTGAAAAGATGAAGAAAACAAGCGCAACAAGAAAAAAAAGTAAGTTTTAAAGCCCGGTCAATGGTGGTTTGGGGAGAAATTGACACTACTAAATTTGCTCTGATTTTTCATCAAAAAAAAGTTCATGCTTCAGAAAAGTTAATATTTGGTCCAAAAAGCCGAAATGAATATATATACTTTTCGTCTGATAACCAGTCTAATCAAGATTGGAGATGCCCGACTTTAGTTATTAAAATTTTATTTGTTATTTTTTGTAGGTTGTGTATGTTTTGGGATTAAACAACTGTAAATCCATGGGATTACACTGACAAATGGCGTGTCCATTGTCCTCTGACAAGCTATTCAATGCCTGATCGAAGCAGATTATAGCGAGGCCTATGTCATGGTTCATCTGCCCTTCGTCTTCAGTTACAACCACGGGAGAGACTGATAATTGTTTTTAACAAGGTCCCACTGAGATTTGAACATCAGACCTTCTGCACCAAAGGCAAGAGCAAACCACCAGTGTGGCCAATGCTTCTTCTTCCTCCTCAATGACCTTATGCAAACTGTTTCTTTTATTTAATATTTTGAACAATTCTATCTGAAACGTTATTGGAAATACAATATTTTGCATGGGTTAATAATCCGAACCTCGATGGATTTTGAAGTCAATAATTCAAATTATTCATTATATTAACTAAGATTGATGGACCTAACGGTTTTAAGAGAGATTTTCGTAATGAAACTGAACATAGCCTGCCATAGTAAATGCACATAGCAGTTCCCCAAATTACCAATTGAAATAACCAATGCCAAATTGAACAGGTCATTTTCCCCCTCCCCCCCCCTCCCCCATACCACACAGGATTGTAGGAAGTGGAATAAACAATCCAAAACGTGTCAAATTGTATCGGCTTGTAATCACATTTTTCTTTATTCTGGTTTTTATATAAACAATTCAGTACTCTGTGAGGCTGTTAATGTATTATGTAGTGGTCACAGAGCTCTTACTCTCATTTCATCAACCATTAACCATTGGTTATTGTAATTTTTATTGGTTCTATGAACAGGTCCAAGAGCTTACCAACAAGTTACAAGAAGCCCACTCATTACAAAATGGCTTACAGAAAGAGCAATATTTACGGATAGACAAGTATTTTTATCTTTTTAATTTTTTAGGTTTTTTCTTTTTTTAATATTAAAAATTAGGTTATTTATATAATATTATCAATTAGTCCCTGGAGCGGCCATCACACATTCAAGTGTTTATAAAAAAAAACTTCATGCGCTAGACTGGAGTCGAACTGTCCCCTTCAATATTACTAGCTCGGCTCTAACAATTAGGGTTGGTAGAAGAAAGATAGCTTGATCTAGTATTAAGTACAGCCTGCGCTGGGCAGCTCTAAGAAAGATTAATCATATTAAATAATAATTCATCTTGCCTACCTGAAACTTGATTTTCAAAATTAGGGAAAGTGCCAAACGTGAGGCATGTACTTTGTTAAGTGTCATGTAGATTAGGTAATCATAAATTTTTATGAAGGCAAGTAGTACTCAAGGTGTTTACTTTTAATCAGCCTTTAGTGTGTTTTGTTTTGTACTTTGTGTTTTGTAGGACATCAAACAGGTTAAGCACAGTACACGATTTTAAAGACCAGCTTCTAAGGGCATAAAACCGTCAAGATGCAACAACAAAGATTATCAGACCTCAAGAAAACTCTCCAAAGAGAACTGGTAAGCAGGGAGAAATAGAATCTGTGTTTGCCTGCCAGCTGAAGTTTTTTGTGGGATGTTTCTACCATTTTTGTGTCTTTGAAACAAGCGGCACATAGGAAATGCCTTGGTAGTCGGTCGTGGTAAAAATGTGACCCAAAATTGTACCCCAAAATAACCCAATGTTAACCCTTAACAAATTGCCCACGGTTTCCACATATATGCAATACATTTTCATGACACTTGATACAATGGTCCTGGGTTGTGACGCCACATGTTGTGGACCCTCTTGTGGGCTTGGTGACCTCAATTGTGGGCTTGGTGACCTCATGTGGCTTGTGACATCATGTGGCCTTGGTGGCCTCATGTGACCTTGGTGACCCATGTGACCTTGGGAACTCATGGACATCGGGGACCCATTACCTTTATCCCCCCCATTCACAAACCACAACAGCAACCAGTATATTTTTTCATTGGATTATGCAGTACTGATTGTTTTATTTATATTTGAACAATTCTAATCTGACCGTTATTGGAAATTACACTATTTTGCAGTGGGGTTAATCCACTAACCTCGATGGATTTTGAAGTCAATAATTCCAAAATTATCATGATATTACTAAGATGTATTGAACTAAGGTTTAAGAGGAGATTTCGTAATGAAACTGAGACAGAGACTGCCATAGTAAATGCACATAGCAGTTCCCCAAATTACCATTTGAAATACCCAATGCCCAAATTGAACAGGTCATTTTCCCCCTCCCCTCCCCCATACACACACAGGATGTAGGAAGTGGAATAAACAATCCAAACTGGGTGTCAAAATTGTATCGCTTGTAATAACATTTGCTTTATTATATTCGCATGTATAACATGCGAATATATTGTGCTCGTGCTGTTAAGTTTCCTCCTCCTTCTTCTTCTTCTCCTCCTTCTTCTTAAGACGCTTACAACGAACACTCATAACTCAAGAACCATAGCAGCCTTGGGGGCCAAACCTGGTAGGCTGATAGCCCCTGGGCCCCTGATGTGCCTTTTGGGTATCTCGACCCCAGAGGTCAAAGGTCAAGGGCCACAGGGGGCCAAATGTTAAAATATAGGGACACCTATAACTAGAGAACCATAGTAGCCTCAGAGCCCAAATTGTGCAGGCTGATAGCCCTTGGACCCCTAATGTGCCTTTTGGGTATCTCAATCCCAGAGGTCGAAGTTCAAGGGCCACAGGGTGCCAAACGTTAAAATGTAGGGGGCCACCCATAACTCAAGAACCACAGCAGCCTCAGGGCTCAAATTTTGCAGGCTTATAGCCCTTGGACCCCTGATGTGCATTTTGGGTATCTCGATTCCAGAGGTTAAAGTTCAAGGGCTACAGGGAGCCAAATGCTAAAATGTAGGGGCCACTCTTAACTCAAGAACCACCGCAGCCTCAGAGGCCCTGCATGGGCCTCTGATGCGACTTTTGGGAATCTCGACCACAGAGATCTAAGGCACATGCTCCATGTCACATGCGAATATAACCGTGTTTGCTAAACACAACTGTGGCGTCTAGTTCTGGTTTGTTATAATAATACAATTCAAGTACGCTGTGGATGCTGTTAATGTTGATGTAGTGGTCACAGAGCTCTTACTCTCATTTCATCAACCATTGTTATTGTAATTTTTATTGTTTCTATGAACAGGTCCAAGAGCTTACCAACAAGTTACAAGAAGCCCACTCATTACAAAATGGCTTACAAGAAGAGCAAGAGGTACGTACGGATAGACAAGTATTTTTATCTTCTCCGCAGGGTAGCCACTTCGCTCAAAAATTAAAAATTAGGGTGATTTATATAATTATTATCAATCTATCCCTGGAGCTGGCCATCACATGCAAGTGTTGATAAAAAAAAACTCATGCGCTAGGACTGGATTCGAACAGATAACCTTCATATTACTAGCTCGGCATTCTAACAAGTGGGGTTGGTAGAAGAAAGATACATTGAATCTCAGGTATTAAGTACAAGCATGTAAGCATGCGCTGGGCAGCTCTTAAGAAAGATTAATCATATTAAATAATAATTCATCCTTGCCTACCTGGAGAACTTGGATTTCAAAATTAGGGAAGTTGCCAAACGTGAGGCATGTACTTGTAAGTGTACATGTAATTAGGTAATCAGAAATGCTGTATGAAAGGCAAGTAGTATAGTACTCAAGGTGTTTACTTTTAAACAGCTTAGGTGTTTGTTTTGTAATTTTGTTTGTAGGACATCAACAGGTTAAAGCAAACAGTACACGATTTAGAAGAACAGCTTACGGAAAGGAATAAAACAGTCAAGATGCAACAACAAAGATTATCAGACCTCAAGAAAACTCTCCAAAGAGAACTGGTAAGCAGGGAGAAAAGAGAATCTGTGTTGCCTGCAGCTGAAGTTTTGTGGGATGTTTCTACCATTTTTGTGTCTGTGAAACAAGCGGCACATAGGAAATGCCTTGGTAGTCTGTCTGTGGTAAAAATGTTGACCCAAATGTACCCCAAAATAACCCAAATGTTAACCCTTAACATAATTGCCCACTGTTTCCACATATATGCATACATTTTCATGACACTTGGATACAATGGTCCTTGGGTTGTGACCCACATGTTAGTGACCTCTTGTGGGCTTGGTGACCTCATGTGGGCTTGGTGACCTCAGGGCTTGGTGACTCATGTGGCTTGGTGGCCTCATGTGACCTTGGTGGACCTCATGTGACCTTGGGAACTTCATGTGACATCAGGTGACCCATGACTATATTCCCATTCACAAACCACAACAGCAAGACCATATATATTTTCATTGATTATGCCAGTACTGATGCTTGGCAATAATTTTGTATACCCTTCTCGTCTTCACTCATGGTATTATTCAGTTATTTGTTAACACAATAAACGCTCATAATACAGAGTAGGTGCAAAGGGTATGATGTACAAAAACATACCAATTCTATTTGTATGTAAGTGAGGGGTGGGAAGTAATTCCGGAAATGGGATTTTGTGCTGTTAAGAGTGAAGGAAGTCAGGGGAATTCTTATGAGGTATTTTTTAAAATGAAAAATTGACAAAATAGGGAAGAAAACAGCAGTATACAATTCTCCACTGCAATTAGTGTTAGAATGAAGAGAAGCTTTCAACAATGCTGGTAATATACATCCTTATTAGGATAAAGCAAACAAATATTTGTTTGTCGTAACCTGACCAACTCTAGAAAAACCTGCCAACTCAACTTTTTTAATGCAAATTAGCACCAAAATAAAAAAATATGCCAACCGACCCATGATTTTCATTTACAATTTACAAACAAAAAACAAATTATCAACACAGAGATGAAAAAACATCAAAACAACTACAAGTTAAATAAAAGTTATTTGCTATGTCATTGAAAAAAAGCTTTAAATAGTAGCATATTGTATTCATTTTTGGAGTAAACAGTGTGAAGTTTATATTTAAAAAACAAAAACAAAAAATTTCCTCTGTTATGGCTGGCAAACATATTTTAGGCCTAACCACAAAAATACCTCATCCTAACGAGGGAATGTTAGCCTGATGGGCCCTGCAGATGACTTTAGTCCCTTAGGCTGGTGTTCTGAAAGGGAGACTAGCTTTAGACCTGGGTTTAAACCAGGGTTAGTCCTACATGAGTGGACCTTTTTCCTTCCAACATGCTTTGAAAATATGCTATAACGGGTGAGAAAATTCTTAATGGATGGACCATTCAAGGCCCATCCATGAGGAATTTTCTCACCCGTTATATTTAACTTTCACATCATTTTGAACAAAAAAAGGTCCACTCTTGTAGGACTAACCCTGGTTTAAACCCATGTCTAAAGTTAGTCTCCCTTTCAGAATTACCAGCCTTAAAGTTCTTTTTTTTTCCAAAAATTTTAAATTATGCATGACCATATTTGGGCTCAGCATGAAAAAATGTATTCAAATGAGTCCAAACAAGCTCAGTCTTACGTCAGTGTTTTTGTTTGTGTTATCTTCACAAATGACCTGTAGTCATCCAATTTTTCAATCTGCAAACTAATCATATTTTTGTCGGCAATTTTTTTCCTTCCAATTTCAGAAAGTGCAATCAGGGGTGAACTACGATTCCCAAGAAGAAGAAAAGGACCGCACCATTGTCACAAGTGGGGGCGCCACTAACAGTACAGGAACCATTCCAGTTACGTCCAAGTCAGGGGGAAGGGAAGTTAGTATAAAATTCACCTCCAGCCCAATGTTTACAGCCGCTAATAATCTGGGTTTACATCAGCATGAGGAGAAAGAGATTAACTTTCAGTACCTCAGGCATGTGGTGTTCAAGTTTATGAGCTCAACAGATTCCGAGGTAGGTTTATTGTGTTGCTACTCCAGATGATAAACTCTATCAAATTTGAGTGAAGTTTTATCTGTATGTTTTGGAGGAAGATTACAAATCTGCCAGACTGTATGAGAGTCTAACCTTAACTCCCTGGACACTACCACCTATAATACAATCTGTGTGATTGGCTAATTACAGGATACAACATGAGATAGCACTCTGAGTAACCAATCAAAATAGTGCTTCTATATCTCTCTGTAAACTATACCACAATTCTTACAGTATCTCTGATTTGCTCATAACATGATATTTCCTTCCAAGTGACCAATCAAAATAGTGATTAGATGCCAATAGATAAGCAGGTAGTGCCCATGGGGTTAAATGATGATTTCTGTAGTCATGTAGCTATTTTTAATTGTAATTTTGTATCAATAGTCTTACCCAAAATAAAAAGTTTATAAAAAGACTGTGGTAAAACACAACAATCTTCTTAAGGTAGGATTTTTGGCTGTCATGCCCCCATAAAAACACCATCAAATCAGATCGTCAAAAAATGCAAACATATATGTGACCCACAGAATCAGATGTTTAGTTGCTTGAAACTAAATTTCAAGTGCTGCAAAAATGTTCAAATTCTGAAAAAAAAATTGGGGTGTGAACATTTTCTCCTATACAGTAGGGAGATGAAACTTGGTGCTTACACTCGATAGGAAAAAGAATAATTTCTTTGAATCTAATTGGTTCGGTATGTTCGGTATTGGTTCTCAATTAGAGAAGACTGGCAATTTGCCTGCTATCACCCCCTTGTAGTGACACGGTAGTCCTCACTTCCTGCACACATAAAAGATGGCCGCCATTCAGTGGTGCAAAAAGTGAGTGATTGAATAGCTACCAAGAACATGGAAGTGGAAAAAAGAAGACAAAATGAAGATGGTGCAATGATTTAACATCTTATCTAGGAATTACTTGGATGAGAGTTGCACAAGATTGCAGAAGATGAGTATTACTTGAAAAGGACTACATCCAACAGTGGATGCACAATCCCAGGCAATGTTAATTGAGATTTATATCATTTTATGCACAGTAATGCTTGATATTATTATTATCTCCTTATTTTGCAGGCTATGCAATTGTTAAAAGCAGTTTCAACTCTACTAGAATTTACTGAACAAGAAGAAAAACTTATAAAGAAGACACTTGAATGGAAGGTAAGAATTGTTCAGTTTACTGTTTTTTGTTCTGAAATTGCATTTCAATGGGAATCTCATAAAAACAGTTGTGGCTAATTAAGTCACAACTGTGAACTACTAATGTAACCGGTAGTTGCAATGCCATAAATTAAAGGTGTGTGACCTGATTGACAACTTTGTCCCTCCAGTTTCTGTTTATACTCATCAAAATTGAGATTTTGGTATAAGAATGATGTTCAAATTTTTCACATAACCCCAGTGAAATTTAAGGCCTGGGAAATGTTTCCTTTTTGACGTTGATGAAAAAAAGGTATCCAAATGCGGTTAACCACACTAGCTCACACAGTACCCTATGTGCTACTTTGGTACACATTTTTGCTGCTAGTATCCAACCAGCTGTTTTAACTCAATATTTGTAATCATGTGTGGGAGAAAACATCACATGCAAAATAAGAGCATGATCGGGTCACCCACTTTCAAGTGATCAGCAAGAAGTGACCAGCTAGTCTTGAAAAAGGGACACGATAGGCATGGCATGGCATTTTTTCGGCTTCCTTGAAAATGCATTCTACATGATGCATGTGTGTTATTTGTTCAAGGCAAAATCCATGAAGGAGTCATTATTCAAATAAAGTATTAAAAGTGCTAGACATACAAGCTTGAGATGTTTGGAGTGATAATATATTAGTATTTTTCCTCTCTCTCCCTTCCTGGAAATATCTTGAAACACCAATCTCTCTTAAATGAAAACTTGAAATATTTATCTCTTTGATATTGAAAATTGTATTTTATTGTTTGCTTTTAGACCTCATGGTTTGGAGTCAAGCCTTCTCCAGTCAAAAAGTATGTAGCTATCCAATCACCTCAACCAGGCTACATGTAATAGTCACCAGGGATTCGCACCTAGAACTATCATCTGATTTTTATACAACAGGACTTGGTATTCTTGGGCTAATTTTACTGTGAGCAGCTTCCACTGTGCTTCAGCCTTCAACTAGCTTTTAGTGGCATTTGCCATCAATCAGCAACTTCAATATTCCAGGACATGGCATTCTTGGGCTAATGTCCTCCTTTGAGATGCGCTGCTTTTCTTTTCAGTCCATTTATTGTAATAATAATATTAAGCATTTAATATAGCGCTCTACACAGAACACAGTGCTTACACAGAAACAATGCAACTTAGAGGCAGCAGCTAATACAGCGCCAATTGCAACATTTTACATGAACATTGACCGAAACCACATACGTTAAACTAGGACAAGGAAGGGGAAGAAAGTCCAGTTTTAGAAGCAGGAGGAAACCGGAGCACCCGGAGAAAACCTGCGAGAGCGAGCTTGGACTGGAAACCAATTACACGTAAAGCCTCATGCCCGACCCGGGGATCGAACCTGGGACCTCAGTGGTGTAAAGCGAGGGAAGAACCGCTGCGCTACTCGCTCCCCCAAAGTTGTGAGTGGCCTCATCCTAGCTATCAGTAATATTTACTATACATACTTAGTTTATCACTTAATAGGCAAAAATTATTTGGCTTTTGTTTATCCGTGTGCACTTGAAAGTAATTCCGTTTTACACACGCTTCTGTTACCACAAGCGTGCACCATGCGTACATCGTACACCTGCGTCTGCTGTGGCAGTGTTGCTTGTACTTGTGTCCACACTATTCTATATCAATATGTTGGTGTGAAGAGTCTTGCCTATTTGGTGATGAACAAAGTATCAAATTATATAGACAAGTGGTGTACCAACTGGGAGAGGCCTTCCCCAGCTGAAAATTCAATGACAACATGATATAAATTATGCATTTATTCCTGATTTGAGAGGTTACAACCTACTTTGGCCTATACTTGGGCCAAATTAACATATAATTACATTATACTCTTCACACCTACACAGTAATATGTGCTTTATTCTGTTAACAGAATAAAGCACATGTTGCAGAGTAGGTGCAAAGGGTATAATGTAATTATGCCCAGATCAATGTAAATTGGGCTAATTTTTGCATACAAAGACCTAATTTAGTACTGGCTGGAACAGTCAAGGGGACTTTTCAAAGGATTGCTTGGGAATTTTCCCCATCTGTTTAGTAGCCCTAATTCCCATTGTATTTAAAATACACTACCTGCTTTTGGATGGATAGAAAATAACCAGGAAAAAAATGTCAGTTTACTGTAATTGATGCAGACGTAGCTCACTGAAATATCTCCTTGTGATGAGCATATGTACAACTCCACAGTACAAGAGAGGTTGTAATGAAAAATAAATCGTTATTGCCTCAGATAGTATCTAGATGCCTAAATTACTAGGTACATGAAATCTCTATGATAAATATAACTAGCTGTGTCCAATCTTGCTGGGTTTTACGATATAAGATACTCGGTTTGATCATGGAATAAATTAAATAAATAGCAGCCCTCAACTATTGTGATAGTTCACACTGAGTAAATCCAAAGTTCACAAATTTTGACTGCTATTTTGAAAAGCGATTCGGGTAGGGTGGCCCGACGGGCCTCAAGCAAGCTAGCAGTTTGGACCATTTTTTCGGGCTGCTTAGTTAATTTAAAAATCCTCTACCCCCTTATGGGAAGGATTCCACCTTTATTTCCACAGAAAGAAGTATGTATTACACATTAAGTTACCAATGACCATTCCATTTAAGAATCCATGGAAGAGATTTTATGTAAAATTTTGTAATTCAAATTTGTATTATCTCACAAAAATCACAAACAACCCCATTTTGAAATTTCCACCCCTGTGAAACTCACAGGGGATGAAAAATGTGAATTTCCTGCGAATACAATCAAAGTTCCTTCCAAGATTGCAAAATTCCTTCCAAGATTACAAAATCTCCCTTAGGCGACGAAAAAGAAGAAAACTCTTGTTTTACGGGCGAGCGGACATTTCGAGTAGGGAGTCGGGTAATTTTTTCTTCTTTTTTTAATTAAAACCTTTTTTTCTTTTTCGGAGCTCATAATTGGCCTCTAAAATCGCCTCAAAATATGAAAAAGCAAGAGGAAAATGAAACATTTTTACAAAACAAATTTTTCTTTAAAAAAATTGCCAAAATTGATAATTTGGGCTTTAAAAACAGGCTGATTTTACATAATTTTTGGAAAAACTAAAAAAACTAAGAACAATTTTCCCCCAAATCCCCCCAAAATTTCACCGGAATGGTTATCCCAAATCCACTTTTTACCGGCATACCTGGGATTGACTATAGGTTTCCACCTATGTGGAACTACTTACAAGTTTTCCACAGAGGGGTGGTGGATTTCAAATGTTAGTTACTCTTTGGGTTGTTTCATTGTAAACCACACTTCCCTTGCGGCAGCCTTTACCTTCAGAAGGGGGGGATGGTGATGTTTTAAATGGAAAAATGTAAAGTTATGAGTCAATATTGTGTGTGGCAATGGGCCATGACTGTAATTATCAAATGTTAAAACCCATGGAATCACTTTGTATGAATCACAATTAAGGTACTGTTGTCGCAATTCGCTGAACCCAATGCTTTATCACTTAACTGTCCTATATTGAAAATAGTAAAAACTGCATGTTCAAGAGATTTGGATTTCTGGTATTTTCCACTGCATCATTTTTAAAAATAAGTTATTTTTGATAAGTGGACATCAAGAAGACATCCAGGGGTAGCAAGACATTGGTCTTCTTTCATGTTAAACAAGTGAAGGGTTACCAGACACATGAATCGGAAAAGGTACAGACAACTAAGTAGCCAAATCAAGATATATATTGAATCAGTTAAGGTAAATTTGCAGGGATATTATGGAAATAATCAAGAGTTTCCAAATTACGAATTAGGCCCGTTTCTCAAACGATGTTTAAAATAAACAGTGGTTAGAAGTAATACTGTTGGTTAGTAAACGCACGGTGTAAAAAAAAACTGCAGGTAAATATTTAACAAGTCGTTTAGCTAACCACGGTCGGTTATTTAAACGCGTAAATTATCCACGAATTGTGATTTATCTTCGCCTATAACATTATAGTGCAGTGAACCAATAATTTATATGTCAGGAAATGCCCTCCGTAGTTGTAAATGCAATGCAGGGAAATCCCAAGGGTAAATCTCAAAGAATGTAATGTTACGCAAGGGGCTTTACAATTTGTTCAATGATGGAGACAAAACCCGGGCCTATTTAAACAACTGTTTATGTCGTTGGTCGCAATTGCTATCATTTAATAAATAACAGTACACACGAGCATGAAAATAGAAGCAAAGGAAAAAAAAATGGACGAGAAGAAATGCAACTGAGGACTCGGAAGAAGAAATACAGGAGGGACAACTGGTCTGTCTAACAACGAAGTAGATCACATTATTAGCTGAATATCAGCAATTTGATGAAAACGTGAAGTTAAAACACGCCTTAAACTACCCCAGACCATAGTCTAAGTTTTTTAACAACGTTTTAGACATGTTTAACAATGTCCGGCTAAATTTTTAAACAGTGTTAAAGTGTAACCATTGCTTTGAGAATGGGTTTATTTTAGCGGGCGTTAAATTGCGATTTAACCAGCATGATTAGCGTTAAACATCGTTTGAGAAGACGGCCCTAAGTGTTTGCAATTTCCTCCTAAAAGGCAACTATCAGTGATTGGCTAAATCAGAAATAAAAAAAAAAACACATCAAAAATTAGGGGTTTTGCCTTTTTTTAATATACAGTATAGGTTGTCCTAAATACCCTACAAGTGGACAGGACAAAATAGAAACATTTAGTCCTTCTGTCTGTACGCGACACTGACTTACAACACGTAAGTGGCTGAATGGAGATTCAAGTCTTTGAACACTGCTGTTTTCTTCCTTTTCTGTCGATTTCTCAGTGAAAATAGACCTTTATGAGAGTCCTAAAGGCCTTATCCCTTACTTACAAGCTATTCCTGCAAATTTAAAATATTTTAACTCTTTCGCGGTCGGATCACTGCTAGCGTCTTGAACTCCTTAGAAGAAGCTACCTTGGAACAGAACATGTAACACTGTTGAACAATAATTTACGTAGGTTAGGCAAGGTGCTCTGTCTATAACTTGGGGAATCAGTGTGTGGGCCCACCAGCCTAAGGTACAAAATTGGGCTAATTTAGTTTAACAAGCTATTATGTCTGGAATCAAAATCTGAGACGCGTATCGTTCGCCCTGCCGAACACAGTGAGGTTTGCGCCAAGCGTAGCACACAACAAAAGCTACAGTTGATCTCTGCTGAATTGGCCATCGTGTTAACGTATTTATGTTACTAGGATGCTTGTTACTATGTCAAGTGCAGCTGTGCATATGCGGGTCAAGCACAACATTTTAGCGACGGTCTCAGATTTGATTCCAGGACATAATAAGTTGAAATGGTCTATCCCTACGTCCAGTTATTTGGTCATGGGCCAAAATGCTTGCTGGGTATAATATATGTAACCAAATAGGTAGTGCCCAAAACTATGATAATGACCGTGAATATCATTATAATAATTTAGGGCACTGCCAATTTGGTGCAGCTGTTTCAGGGGAAATCCACCTATCTGGGTTATATTAGGATCCTTGGGTTAACCCAAATTTTCTTTGGCAATACTAAGTATTTTAATTTTTAAAATTTCGGTATTTTTTTTGTGATCAGGAAATGGTTAACCAATGACAAGAAGGAATGAGTCTGCAAAGAGAAAAACATTCAAAATACTGAAGTGAATCCTTTAGTACATTACTTTAAACATGTGTGAAAATTCCAGAAGTCCAGATTATAATTTTACCGAGTGCTTGCTGGCAGTAGTGATATAACTGCCACCATCATGTTAACATGGCACACTTTTTAGCAATTTTTGAAAAGAATTGATCCAGATGCCTCATCTGCATCCCTTTGTAAGGAAGAAAAAGCGGATTTGAAAGGATATAGTCAGTAACTCCCATACCATCAGCTTTGTTGTTTTCTATAAACATCGTTTAAGATATGATCAAAGATGCAAGGTGGTATTAATACATCATCGGTACTGCAGTGAATGTAGTAGCAAGATTAGAAAAAACATGTTACTTGATTGTTTGTAATAACACCCTGGGAATTTATTTCTAGATGAATTAATAATGCGCATTTACCTCTGGCAAAAAAAATGGGACAAATCAATGCACGAACATGAGATTTTGATGCCCGTTCTAAACATGGTTTATGCACGGCTCCGCAGGAGCGAATGCATTAAACAAGCATTCAAGAATTCAGTTGCAAGTTTGAGGGTCAGGCAAATCTGCCAATTTCACAATCGCCAATTGTACAGTGTTTCCTGGCATGTATGACATTGATTTTAGGTATTTTTAGGAACATTTGGTAAACAAAATGGGGGCCTTTATATTACAGGACAATTTGGTATTCTATACATTCACAATGTTCTCAAAAAAGTGGAGAGTAAGTGATTTAGTATGAGTTTGTTTATATCGTTGCCGGCATCTTGGGCATTCCTAAAAGAAAAGAGAAAGGCTATAACCATACAGCAGCCAGAATGCACGCAGCGAGCTATGTCATCAGCAGAAGAAGGCATTCAGACATATGGAGCTACAAGCAACTCAGCAATATGCTCTGAGGGAGCGAGTGGACGATTGTGACCTTAGAGCGCTCACAAAATCAGGTTTTTAAACCCGCCAAAAGTTCAGACAAGCTAATCTTATTACGATACGGTGAATTTTCCATACTAAGTCACCTTCACAGAGGGAGATATATCAGGAGTGCTTATTTAAAAAGTATATAAAGTTTGAGGCTCCGATGGTGGACGACGCTGGGTTATACCAATGAACTATTCATTCCTTGGCTTGGTTGGGACTCGGCTCTTAATATGACTACCATGACTTATTTCAAATTGTTGAAAGGTTTTTGTGGGCCGCCTGCTTTAGCTGGAGGACACTTAGCAATCCGTTGGCGTGTGTATGTTGTGGATGTGTGTGTTGTTTTTAAATGAACTCAATGAAAAGTGTAACTGAAATTGAACCAAAAACTTCTGTCATAGGTGCACCAGGGATCCCTCCTATATTGTGAGGTCAAAGGTATGTTGATGAAGGTCAAGGTTCATGTGAGGTCAAGTTGAAAATGGGCTTAAAATGTAAAATGGATCTAAATTGAAAACGTGAAGTTCAATTGGAACCAAACTTTTGTCATAGGTGCAACACCATTGCGATCCCTTTCATATGTGAGAGATCAAAGGTTCATGTGCCAGGGGTCAAAGGTCGGGGGGGCCCAGCTATATATCTTTGGAGATAGCGAGCGCGAAAGCCAAGAACGCGCGAAATTCTAGGTTAAACATAAGTTAAGGTGGGTGTGTGTATATTGGTGATGGGTCAAAAAAGTGCTTCCTAAAACATGTGTGCACAAAGTTTGCAAATTATTGATACAAATTAAAAAAAAGTCATTTGTAATTCCGATTAGACTATCAAAAGCAAAAGGCTTAGATAAACAGAATGAAGAAGGTTATACTGGATGGATAAGTACCATGAGGGAAGGTACATTCATACGAAAAACTGCAATGTGTTGTACTGGATCGCAATACCCCACTGCACTTTTACTACAAAATTACTGACAGATTACTGCCCAATAAAGTATAATTTTATTTTTCGGGATTGTTATAAGTTTGCATGTGAGATGCAGTCGGAAAGTGAATGATATATCAGTAATACAAAATCACCAATTTGGGGGGGGGGGGGGCGTAGAAGCAGTAAAAGTGTGAACGGATCTTTAGAAGGCCATGAAAAACATCTGATTTTGTTTTACTTTTTAGGAACAAGCTTAAAATATTTGAAAAGGTGTATCTTATAGTAAAGTATTGGGTGCTAAGACAAAGTTCTGAATAGTAGTTATATCTTGTCATTTATCATACAAAAAGTGATAAATGTAACTCTAATCCATTATGTACTCTATGTGAGTTTGCGCATTTGCCGATTTTTGTGATCAGACAACCAGATCGGGGTCGATTTTGCAGGAAATCGGCAAAAAATTGTATCAGCCAAAAAATGTGTCAGAGCCTGCAAATTCTCAGTGTGCCAATGTATTGAATGAAGAAAGAAGGAACAAAGGACGATTGTTATTTACCAGTTTTTTCTTATATAGAAGCACGGAGAAACTGGCGAAAACAGAATTAAATAAGACAACAAAAATAACATGGTTTTCCGAGTTCAAGTGGCCGCCTTTGATTGAACTCTGAAATAAAGACTGAATACATTACGCATTCGTTTTTGGTATCCACCTAAACACAGTTCTCTGTGAACAGTGGTATTTCTCACGCCTACAATGCGAGAGGTCCGGGTTCGAGGAACCATGTATTGTTCTCCTTATTTCTGGTTGCCAGTTTCTCTGTGTTCTATATAATATTTACCAAAGTTACTTTCTCAGGTTGTATCGTATTTACTTGATCCTCTCGTGCATTGAAAGCGCGTTTCGCATCGTCAAAGATTCTGCTATCAATCATGCATCTAGGCCCACCCTTCTAAAAATATATTACCAGGTTTTATGTTAGAAACACAAACAAGGAGTAGAGTTGCTCTCAAAATAAAACTAACCTTATCTCAGAACTTGTAGCAAATATGGACCACACAGATTATTAATTACAATCATCATCGGCAATTCTTGAGTATAAACATTTGAACCCAGTGCGATCTTTAATATTACAGGGCAAATCATCGATCTGATCAGTAGATCGGCCAATATCTACAAAAAAATACTTGGCCATTGGATCGGCGGCAGAGGAAAACCTGGATCGGTTAATTCTAATATGTAGTGTGTTTGAAGAATGTCAGTTGCAATTTGCTCAATTTTCAAACCGTAACAATATCTTAGCCAGCATTTGGCGGTTTGCAAGTAATTCATAATTTAAGCAAACGCCATAGTTAGAACGGTGCCAACAGGTAAACTCACAATGATGTTGGTTCCCCCATTTGGTTCATCAGCTAATACAATATCCTCCTTAATGAATGTTATTTCAGTGTATTTAAATGCGATAACGAAGTGTAAAAAATGAATCGGTTGCTATCTTGAAAGTTGTAACCTCCCACCTTCAGATTGGTTGATGCCAAGCTGTAAAATCATTTTATTCAAAATAAGGAATGCCTGCATTGTGTTTGGCCATATAACACAGCTCTGGTGTGAAAATAACCATTTATTCTAAATTCTCTACAGAACTATAATACAGCATAATTTTAAAATAATTTTTGAATCATCATATGGTGTAAATGGCAACTAAGTGGGAATGCCATTACCCAGTGAAAGTTAAACAAGCCGTAATATGTAGTAAAGCGTGAGTTGTATGTGACGCGTACACAAGATCTATTATCCCATATCACATGGGAGAAACAAATGAAATTGCAAAATCTGGAAGCGTTTTGAATATTGGTTGGAAAATTAGCAAAACGAATGTGGTCTCTAACTTACTTGGAGAATTTCTGGTGTGTCTGGTGTAAGATATTCAGAGTTAGACTAAAGACTCTTTTATGGAATAAAGCGTACAACAAATCCTTAAAAGTTATATGTACCCTAATTCCCAGAAGTAAAAAGGTTTGTGTGGAAAATTGGAGCATTGTTGGTCATTCTTCATGTAAGACATGGAATTAGCCTAGCATGAAATCTTCTTAAGAGGATCAAAGGGGATTAAAAGGATTGTACAGCTTTATTCCATAAAAGAGTCTTTAGTCGAAATATGAATATCTTACACCAAGGACACACCAGAACTTCATCCAAGGAAGTTCAGGTTTTCTCAAATACTTTAAATGTAATGTTTATTTATTGCACGGGAAATGGAATCTTTGTTCATAATACCCAAGATTGGACAATGTATGGTGCGCATGCTGTGATAACATAAGTTAGACACGACAAATGAATTAAGAAAGAAAGGGCGATGAAGTATCATTTATGAGCGACTAATGTATGTCCGAGGTTAGAATAACTAATTAAACGTTATTAATTGTAGTTTTCCAGACACGGAATATTATAGCCAATATTGATATGCTGCAAACTCTTTATTTCTATTCTAGTACTTAAAAAAGCTTGATTTAATAGAAAGAGTTTTTGCAACCTATTATACACAGAATATAGGAAGTCAACTGCCAATGCAAATGCAGTTTCATAATGGGCAGTAGAGGTAATATTAAATTGGGCATGGGGCATAGGTAAGCTCAGGCATCAGTGGTAACACGTTTTTTTCAAATCAAGTATGAAGATGAGTGGTAAATTGTCCTTTTTTAGATTGTTTTAAGGTATTTCATGTAAGCAGTTGATCAAATCACCAGAATCATTGAGAAGAGCCCAATGACAACACACCAAGGCAAGCACGCCCGTGTATCGCAGATTTGACAGTTGCGGATATTTCGAACCTTTCTGCATCACAAGCGTTGACCTCATTTGAAATGTAGCTTTTATTTTAGAGCAAGTTAAGAGGTGGCGACCAATTTTGCAACTGTTATAAAGAAGGGCATGCAAGAGCTATTATCTCTCAAAAAAATTCATGCGGAAATCTTGCCATATAAGGCCTCAATGGTCATGTAATTAAATTATTATTTATAAATCGGGCATTCGCCAGGCAGAACCTAATATGCGAGATGCATCTAATTCAAGGGACGCCATCCGGCAAACAACGGGGAAACGATTTATGGGAAGAAGTCGATTTTCGGATCCAAGGAGGAAACCGAAGTGATCGGAGAAAACCTGCGGGACGAGTATGGATAGGAAAACAAATTCAATACGACAATGGTCGACCGGGCAAACGAACCCGGGCGCATTGTTGAAAGGTGAGCGACCGACCGCGACACCAACGCGACCTCCCAATTTGCTATATATGATTGTATGTTATAGCGTTCTCTAAATACCAATTCTCCATAGAGAGATGTGATTTAACTGATTTTAAAGAAAACTCATATTTGCCTGCAATGAAATTTGGTAAAATTTACACAGATTAGTCATGAGTACAAATATCCACAAATTAGTCAAAATGTGTTGACGTTGTATCTTTGTTTTTTTATTTGCTGGTTTTTGTATATAAACTTTCAAACAGTGTGGTGTACTTGCATTTTCTGATGTAGTCGGTCACTCTACAATGTATTCCAGGGAATGTGTAATCTGTGAATCGAGAGGTCAATCAAGGTAATTGACCAAGCACGCATTTGACAAGTCAGACCTGTCAGGGACAGCTGTCCTTATTTTTTCATGTATCTCCAAGTGAAATCATTGTGCCTGCCAGTATAGCCTGCAAGGACCATTTGACAATTCTCTGGTGTGTGTGATCAAATTTAAATCCACTGGAACAATTTGGCATCTTGCCCTCCGTATATTTTGATGAAACTCGGCGAAAGACAGGTCCTCTGTCATTGGTGCATTGTCAGAATGCTCAAGACTACAAGTCCTTCATTTTTGTAGCCGGCCAACCTACGTCTTTTTAATAGCTGATATCCGGGGGGGCCCCACTTGTATTCCAAGGTGGATATCAATGCTCGTGTACAAAAAACGCGTAATTAGAGTCATTTTTGAGATGAGGCGATGTACGCTCGAACATTGTTTAGGGTATCCAAATCATCAAAATTCAAAATAAGGTGTGCTTTTCACGTCGAATATTACGTGTTTAGGGTGTGAATTTTGAATACTTGTAAAAAGCACATACCAATGCTAAAAATAGTGTATTTGTTCCCGTTTTCTCCGGATTTCACATGGTAGAATCCCCGAGTGATTTTTTTTTATCATTTCGGCCTTTATTTTAGCTTGTTTTCTCTATTTCGGTCCGTCGGCTCCTCCAAACACATAAAGCCTTTTAATAGAGTTTCATTTCTTTTGTGACGATCGTTTAAGGTTTTTATTGCGCAGAAATGTAATTAGGGTCTTCCTCTATTTATGTCAATCAAAAACAAGTTCATAAAATGTATGCGGGGTTTTTTAGTTCAATGAAATGTCCTGAATTTGCAGAAAAAAACTGTGAATAATTACGACATCCTACTAGACTCCATTAATTCCAAAGAATTAGGACAACTTTAAAAAGCTTGAAATTTAAAATGTACTGAGATTTAAATTGTAACTTATTATGACCAATATAAGCACAATTTGATATCAAATACGAAAACTTCAATGAACATGTGAGAATGTTTCCTTTATCAGGGCCAGTGTTTTTAGTGTATGTGCCATGTTTTATGTATGGTAAGGCATATTTTTTATGAATGTGCATGTTTAGGGTAGCCAAACGTATTTCAAAATACTTGTTTATAGGGTGTTTTTAAACTGTCATGCAAATTACTTGTTAGGAATAGAAAATTAAAACCAAACCTTTTCATGGTAGCAAAACAAACCCAAAGTAATTGGATTAGGGTAAGCAAAATCAACCAAACTACGTGGCTTATGGTGTGTTTCTTGCCAAGTGGAATACGGCCGTTAGGGTACGTTTTTTGGGATGCCATAACACGATCAATGATATCCACCTTGAAATACAAGTGGCCCCCCCGGGATGATTATCAAGCTGAGAACCAAACAACCAACATTTGGCACAAAGTCACATGGAGTTTTTCAAAGGGCATTGCAGTGTACTGCGACACAAACTAACGGATCACAATCAACATTTGCAAGTAGGTTTTCCGCACTCATTCAGTTGGAAACCCTCTTTGGGTAAGATCAATATACACAGATTCCTTGCATTGTACCAGTGACCATTGAGAACTCCATAACTTTTGGTTAGAGGGGCTTGTGCATCTCTTCAAACATTCTATCTCGCCCTTTTTTACAACAGGATTTTACATGAAAGAAACAAGAACTTGCGCAACAAAATTAATAATTTCAAAACTTTCAAACAGTTCGAACTTAGGCAATACCAAGATACTTTTGTTCCTGGTTTCCCAAACTGCTAAAATGCAGCCAAGCCAGTAATACAACCAGTAATGCCGGGGAGCTTTGTAAAACGCAGCCAGTAATGCCTGTAGTCCCTTGTGTTGAAACAATATTCCCACTTTGTGACACTTGCCGTCACTTTTTCTTGATCTTGGTTCAATTGGAATTGCCTTTCTCTTGCTTTTTAGGGGGATAATCAGTGGAAATTTGTACCTTATTGAGGTATAACATTTCATTAAGACGGCGAACTCTGAATAAACCTGTCCATAATCTCATAACAGTGATGTTGTCGGCCATTCCATTAAAATCCATACGCTGTCTAAATCTTTCAGGGGTGTATTTTCCACAACTTGCCGCGTCAACCCATGTTCTCGGGTTAACTGTGCGAGCCAGTGTACGAGGCTCAGCATTGTCTGAGATATATTGGCAATTTTGGAACTGATTTAAAGTATGGAAAGAGAGAGAGCGAGCATAAATCAGAAAACCAATATAGCAGATTACAACTAATTCCACCTCAACTGCCCCCCAAACGAATCACTTTATGCTGAAGATGATCATAGTGCACCTGCTAATTGCAAATGAAAGACGCCATTCATATGATCAAGTTTTGTCAGTCTTCAAATAAAGATGCAGAATTATCCCTGTGACTATTGAATATACAAACTCCACTCTGCCAATGGTTGAACAAGTGATATTTCTATATGATCTCTGTATTTTGTTTTGTGAGTGTAATTCAATTCTATCATGCATGCTCTATCTGATTTGTAATTTTTCATACATGTAAATAAACATAACAGATGCCTATTAACTGTACATAAATGGAAAACACTATAATAGAACGATCCGATTTCAGGGCCTGTGTCTCTGTAAAGGGTTGTGGGATTTCATGAGGTTAGTAATTGGTTCATGTTTCATGATTTTTAAGTCCCAATTGTGCCAATGAGGTATTAAAATTAATTCCGTCATGCGCTGTATGAGGTTGAGCAGGCAGCACAATTGCAGAATAATCAATACCTCATTTGAATACTTAGGACTTCTATGTAAATGTCTCCAAATCATTTGTACTTCTGTATTCTCTATGGGAGAATTGTAGTGTTGGTCAAACAAACTCAAGTCTGGTATTCTGAAAGGAATATAACTTAAACAGGCATAGCCGGGGAATGTACCCCCCCCAACCGGGGTTGATACATTTTGTGACCCCACTTTGCCTCACATTGAATTCAGCAACCTTGACGAAATAAAGTGCAGGGATACTGTGACTTTATTCCGTCAAGGCTCCTGAATTCAACTGGGAGCATAAAAAGTGGGGTCACAAAATGACCCAACCCCAACTAATATTCCTTTGGTATGTTGCCAGTCCTTCATTAAATTTGGCCTAAAAGCGTGTTATGCAGCAAGCCTTTATAACAGTTGGTGCGTGCGGAATACATGAGGTGATGTTTGGCTTTGGTACCTGAATGCACTTGTTTCTTTATCAGGTGTGATATGAAGGGTGAGAAGTCAATTATGGACGTTTTACTGCATCTATGCGCAATGTTCTCACTTATTACACCAACTTTCAGAGTATGTTGGAAAAAAGGCCCACTCATGAAGGACTCAGCCTGGTTTAGACTCGAAAAATGTCCATTCATGAAGGACTACTCCTTGTGTAGACTCGAAAAATGTCCATTCATGAAGGCTAAGCCGTTTTAGATCGAAAATGTCCTTCATGAAGGACTATCCTGGTTTAGACTCGAAAAATGCCCCCCCCCCCCCCCCCTCCGTTCATGAAAGGACTCAATCCTGGTTTAGACTCGAAAAATGTCCATTCATGAAGGCTAATCCTGGTTTAGATCGAAAAAATGCCGCATTAAGGACTAAGTCCTGGTTTAGACTCCCCTCAAAGTATACACCAGGGGGGTTTGACACTTAGCGCCTTAACCCCTCAATATGGCTATGGCAAATTACGAAAGTTCGTGCATACTCAACAAAATTTATGGTCCCTCCCTGTATTTGAATTAACCTAACGTACTAGAAGTTACGTGTTCACCGTTTTTAACCATGATAGTATTGAACTTCGCATTGCACGACTCGGCTATAAATCCATCTCCCTCGCTCGCACCAAGGTCCAGTCCTCAGTTTAAGGGGTTCCTAACTGAATGTTTCACATGTTAATTATTTTGCTTTTCAAATGGCCCTATTTCAGTTATTCAAGGTCGAGTTGGGATGTTTGTATTCAAATTTTAGACTCCTTTAATGTTCTTTAGCTTTATTTAATCTATTTTATGAATCAAGGTTATATATTTTGCTACACCATGGAGTCTGTCACATTCGGGTCCCTTCAAATTGAATCCCTTGGAATATTTTAGGTTCCCGACAAGTATGTTTTGT
>JAMKCH010022833.1:0-24724 GCA_023653785.1 Ophioderma brevispina
GGACTGACTTTTTGCCTAATAAAACTACCGATACCCCCGGACCATAGCGGGCAGCGCCGGCCTCCGTCCAAACCCAGGACAGGCGCTCCATACCAGATATTTGGCAGCTCATGCTCATGCAGGCTACGCTGCCTGCATGGGGTTGTCCGCTGGAGCTGTCCGAAGACACCCGGGTCCGCGACAAGCCGGCAGGAGCCTCCAACGACGGATCAAAGTTTCTGGATACACCCCTCCCTACAGGCAAGCATACTCCACACAAGCAGCACAGGGCAATCGCCGTCGATTTCAGGGCATGTGAGCATACATGGGTAATGGGGAAAAGCCCTTGGGGGGATTCAAGGGCAGAGACTCCGGAAGCTCTTGAGTTTTAACAGTTTGAGTGCCTTCGGAGAGCTCTCCGTAATCTCATTATCTTGAAGCAGATCAACTATGCTTTGACTGGGCCCAGGGTCCCATGGGCGGAGCACCCAGGAGCCTCTTGTGTTTTTAGCATGTTCACAGCGCATCCGGAGAGATCTCAAGTTTATCTCATTATCTTGAAAAAGCAGATATGAACTCTACTACCGGCTACCCCTGGCGGTGGGTCAGATGACGGAGCCCCAGAACCTCTCAGTTTTTAGTATATTTTTAGGCTTTCGGAGAGAATCTCAGTTATCTCACTAAGCTTGAAGCAGATGACTATACCTACTGACTGCCCGGTACAATACAATAAAAATCACAACAACGGTATTTTTTAAATTTTTCTTTTTTTCCGAAACTCATTTCATCAATTCAGCGCCCCTGAGGTGGTGTCCGGGGCATGTGCTCCCTCCCCTTGCCCCTCCTTAGCTACACCACTGCTCGATGTGGGCTTATATATAAAGAGAAGTGCAGTCCAAAGTGACTCCTAAGTATCCATGACTATCACAGTGCTCCGGGCGCTCCAGACCCAGGTCACTCACAGGTGACGCCTGGCACGGCCGCGCAGACGAAAGCATACACCTGTGCCACGGATGGACTTGCGCGCTGATGGTTCTCCCTCAAAATAAGGGGCAATCCATCTAAAGGCCTTTTGAGTCTCCCTTTGACGTCTGTCCTGTGCCCCAATTCCAAGATTGTCTTGTCCATACAAACTACAGGCATCCCGCACTCTCAGGCCGGTCGCCGGCACAGATGCCCAACAGGAGAGGCATGAGCCAAGCTCCCGCGGGCATTCCATCCCTGATCCCACATAGATCCACAACCAAGCACCTGTGTGTTGAAGTACCTTAGTAACTCATGTGGACACGTTTGGTTGGGTCGCTACGCGTACACTCCTTTGCCTGAAGCTCTCGCAAGCAGGCGTAGTAAGAAGCTTGTTGGCCTCAACTTAGTAACCATCCGTCACGACCGAGACTCAAGAAAAAACCATTGCTATGCGGTTTCAAGGTGATCAGTGATTAATGAGGCTGTGGTTGTGGCCTAGTATATAGTAAGTCATAGACCCTTTTACATAAAAGTAAAGCGCCCTCTATATACACTTGACAGGCTAACTACTTCAACTCATTTTTAAGTGTTGACTTTACCTCAAACTATCCCAGGTGCATGACAAAGATATAATTAGGTGACAAAACCGGCAATTTTTCCTTTAAAGAGGCAGTAAGTGTGTAAATACACTTTAAATATATCAAAAATTGTATTTTGGTGGCCATTTGAAATATGGACGCCCTCTAGAGGCAGGTTAAGCATGCTAAAAGTGTTCAAAACTATTCTTTGGTTTGTTTTTGGTGTGACTAAGTCAGTCAATATTGCAATAATTTAGATCAATATAAGATATATGTCAAAAAAGGGATTAAGTGAATATTGGCCGCCATTTTGAAAAAAAAAGCGCCCTCACATATCTTTAAACCCAGGATGGGTTTTTTGAAAACAACCTGATTTTGATATCTTATATGTATAAGGTTTTCCAAAATAGTGTCTTCCAACATCCCCGTGGGGGTGCAGGGTTTTCGGTTATGGGCGCATTACCTATTTACGTTGGCTGTGATGTTGCATTTTGGAGGCGCCGGTAAAACGCGAGCCGGGAAAATTGTTTTTTGTTGGTACAATACACGTGCCGGTACATCCACAACTGAATCTGTGGGCCCCCTCGTCAACAAAATCCTGGCTACTTACGCCACTGTCGATTCGGTTTTTTTTTTTTTTTATTTCTTGCGTTATCCGGTTTATCGTGTTTATTTGAATTAAATGCTCCATTTTCATTCGCCCATCGTCAATGTGCAGCTTTTTTTTTGCAGCATGACTGAATCTAATCCATGACTGCATCTCAATGGCAGATCGATCAAATCGCTGTATAATTTCTCAGACACACACACCTGATATGTGGTGTGTGTGTAAGCTGTTTTTGGCGGCAATCCCGTAGGGATCCCAAATTTGTTACACACAGCTGGGTATGCATGGGCGGAGCTGACGAGGTCGAGTACAAACACGTGAGTTTTATATTATGCCAATACAAGCTGTTTTGGCGCAATCCGTAAGGTGATCCCCAAATAATGTTACACACAGCTGTGTATGAATGGGCGGAGCTGACGAGGTCGAGTACAAACCGTGCGTTTTTAGTATATGCAAATACTTCCTGAGTAATTGCGCCAAAACAAGCTTTTTTGGCGAACAATCCGGTAAGGTGATCCCCAAATCAATGTTACCACAAAAGCTGTGTATGGAGCGAAGCTGACGAGGTCGAGTACAAACACGTGGCGTTTTATGTATTATTCAAATGTCTGATTATGCGCCTCGGTAGGTGATCCCCAAATATGGCACCTCCACGTAAGCAATCATGGCGATTTTTTTCCCGCGCATGTCGAGTTTCAACCGCTGTGTATCGAGTTTTTCCTCGCCATAAAATTTCGATTGTGCATCGTTATGTGTCGAGTTTTACAGCGCTATCTGTCCAGTTTGGTTTTGCCCTCTACACATCGAGTTGTGCTCTCATATATGGTGAGTTTGACATCCATCATGTCCAGTTTTACCTCCACGGTATCAATCATGGCGAGTTTTTCCCCGCGCATGTCGAGTTTCAACCGCTGTGTATCGAGTTTTTTTCCTCGCCCTATGTCGAGTGTGCAGCGTTATAATGTCGAGTTTACCACCAAACAGCGCTATTGTCCCAGTTTTGCCCTCTATACATCGAGTTTTGCTCTCTATATGATAAGTTTGACATAAATCATGTCCCATTTTCAAAAATCTCGACATGATTTTTCTCAACATGAGGAAAACTCGTAACATGATTTTTTGGTGTATGTGTAAAAAAAATCATGTCGATTTTGCTCTGTTGATAAAAAAATCATGTCCAGTTTGCACATGTTGAAAAAATCATGTCAGTTTTTTAAAACTCGGCATGATTATTCTGGACATGATTTAAATCCCTGGACATGATTCTGAAACTCGGCAATGATTTCAAACTGGATCGGCAAAGCGCTGTAAACTCGACATATCGCGGGGTAACTCGATATAAAGCGCATGAACTCGCCATGATTTGATACTTGGACGTGCCCATACCCAATCATGTTACAACCACAGCTTGTGTATGGAGCGGAGCTGACCCACTGATTATGCGCCAAAACAGCTTAGGTTGACCAATAGCCGACGCCGCGCCGCGAGTAAACATCTTAAAGTTGGGACAGAACCACTACTGTTTTTATTCAAAAACTGTTAGAATAACTGGAACAATAACTATTAAAGCTTTGTTTAACAGCTGAACCAGCTTTTCACGATTTTCTTCTTCAATACTTTTTAAACTGTAATTAATGGTTACTTTAGCGTGGAACTTCCAATTTCAATACTTATGCATTCAATCACATTTATTTTGATTTCCGAAAACCTCTATGACACTACTACCATGCACTATTCGGTCTAGCAACATCGAAAAAAACTTGAACTTGTGAGGAAACTCAAATGGCGGCCAATCAAACAGTTTTTTTTTCACAGAGTTATAGTTAAGTCGCAAAATCTCAATCCCTTACCATTCTCTGGCAAGTAAGGTTTGACTATTGATTTGACTTCTATGGACCATTTAAACATTTGGCTCCATGTCCCTCGCGAAAATCCCGGCCATTTTTTGCCTAGATGCCAAAATCCAAAATGGCCGCCTAACGCGCATTTTGAAAAATTAGGTTTTAAACCAGACGGTGAACCAGAGCACATATAATCATGTCCAATGACTCTTTTTGGGATAAATCGGCGGACCCAAGGTTCCAAATATAACATTAGTTTTACGTTATGATATCATTTTTTGTCCCCAATATCAATGATGGCCGCCGACGCCATTTTGAAAACTTATATTTTGAACCAGATGGGGACCTTGGCATCTAACTCATAAGTCCATGACTCTTTTTGGGGTAAATAGGACCCAAGGATTCCAAATCTAACATTAGTTGATGTTATTACATCATTTTTTGCCCAGAAATCCAAGATGGCCGCCGACGCCATTTTGAAACTTAGTTTTTTACCAGAGGGGGAACCAGAGCACCTATAATCATTTCCAGTGACTCTTTTTGGGGTAAGTCGGACCCAAGGATTCCAAGTCTAACATTAGTTTGGCGTTATGACATCATTTTCTCTCAGAACAATCCAAGATGGCCCCGACGGCATTGCTTTTGCCCAGACGGAGAACCAGACCCCTTATAATCATGTACAATGACAGCTTGTTTCGGGTAAGTCGGCGTTAAGGATTCTGAATCTGACAAAAGTTTGACATTATGACATCACTTTGTTTGCCCCACATAGATCCAAGATGGCCTCCCCATTCGGCGGTGAAAACATAACTTTGGAATGGGAGCACGTAGGATTCTGAATTAACACATTTGCTTACATTTTTTGTCTTTCCAGAAAGTGAACGATCAACTAGAGCGGCACTGAGAAGACGTATTGAGAAGAGAGCTGTCAAGATAATCAAGACAACCCACCACAAACAGAACAATGTTCACTGTTCCATGTTTCCTCCATTGGCAAGCGTTGGCAAGGAAGTTACTGATGCCATTACTTCCGTTGAGAGTTGGGAAAATCTCAAGAACAAGACGCTGTTATGGAGCGGTCTTGACAAGTTTGAGATGTCTACGCACCAGTCGATTGGATAATGTCCCAGCGGACAATTTGTCCATCAATCGTGTAAACTGACCTTATGGAATGCCAAGAAACTAGAACAGACTAAGACAAGAACAGAAAAAAATAAGGACAGCCATCACAGTCGAATCTTGTTCAACGTCTGAAAAGGAGCTTTCCCCCTGCTGCCGCTCCACCGCCAAGTGTCTGCGATCAAGTGTAGGACTGGTACCATGAACCAACAAAATGTATCTGGTGCGGTAAACCGGAGTCGCCCAAGCACCCAGAATCATAGCTGTCCTGATTTCGTATGATCAAATTCATGGTGGCAGTTTGACAAGAGGCCCACTGTCGTCCCCGAAGATCCTAACATGGCGAGACAGAATCCCACTGTGTGATTGATTATGCAGCTGATGACCCCTATGCAATTTAATCAGATATCACAACAAATGTTGGTTAAATATGTGCATGGTCACCTGAAAATGAGTTAAGATGACAAACTCCACTCTGCATACGTTTTCGCTCTCCGTGAAGCTCAGGCTATTTTCTTTGAACACATCAGACAGTTATTCAAGAACATGAGTTAAGGTCACTGCAGAGCCTCCTCAAGATTACCACCATATCATATCTTTGTATGGTTTCCTAACATCCGGCGTCAAGTCTTCATTTATCAAGATATCCTGACCCTGGGCGTTTAAGGACAAGATCGGCTTCCACTCCGCCCTTCAAAGAAACCCAAAAAAAAAAGAGCGACTAGCTATGACACCACCTGCTTGTGGTTATATGTTGAAGCAGCGCTCCTCGCAATCGGCGTCAGCAGTGAACAACTCGTGTGCAACGTTGCTGAGAGGCTCAGGGAGATGTTAAGTCAATCAACCCACCCCATGGCCTCCGAAAGTTGACGAGCTTAAGACGAAAAAAAAAGAGGAGGAAGAGTTTCGCAATCTTATGGTGCAGCTGTTATCTGCTTTGCGTGGGAAGATTGTTAGATATCTGTCTCTCGCCACACTCTGTCTCGCGACTCTCTCCTCACACATTACATAACAAAGCACCACTACTCCGCCCTTTAATACACCGTTCAGCTCCTTCACGGAATGACACGCAGCAATGAGCTTGTTGACTATTACTACAAGCTGGCAATGGAATCATCTTACCCTAAGTGTCTTCTCCTGCGTGACTTCTGACCATGCAAGCTATAGCGGTGTTCGATATGTCCTGACGAGATCTCTGAGGCACAACAAGCATCAGTATAATTGACAATGAACGACTTTAAACAAGACACTTGACAGGAGGGTACAGCATACCGCACTAAACTGGATGGTTTGTGCAGCGTCCGAACGTCCTTGTACCAGAGAATGAGGCACACATCCAGGATTATTAATAAGGCACATTTAAAGATGCCCAAATTTCATCGGCAGGCACTTACTGAAAAGGTCCGTCTGAAATGCAGGTGTTATGCCATATAAGACCATCAAACGCGGGGAGCCCCCCATCCGCCCTGATCCCCCTACTCTCGGCAAGTACAAGCATCAGCGTAAGCTAAAAAGAGTTCTTCATGTTCTTGCTCGTACGGACGTGAATGGCAACCGTCCTGATGCAGAGAAGCAGGTATCCCTTCCTACAATGGGTTCCCGTCTGGTTTGAATGCGATCACGGAAAAGCAATGCTTATTTCATACGTCTACATCAAGCGCCCACAAGTCAGTTCTAAATGACATCATGGACAAGCTGTCTACCATCATCGCCACAAATAAACACATGTCCCTTTCTGCTTCTTAGTGGGAGATAATCGTATAGTCATCACCACCCAGCTCAAGGCCGAGAACCCAAACAAATACCGTGTACAATCGTGCCTTTCTAGGTCCCTTCCCAGACACCGTGTGTGGTGATGAGCGCTATCTACAAGCGCTACAGGGCAGTGAGCTAGAAGATGTTCTTATAGTGCGCAGGATTATTGCCGAGGGCTTCTGTGGAGTCGTGGCACTCAAAGGCCAAGCATTAACAAGAGCGGTCTACGTTGCTTGAGGCTCATGTATTAGGCGCTCATGAGTCAGGCTGGTGCCAGAGAGGCTCACGCCTTACATGGCCGATGAGACGAAGAAGAACCTAGAGACTCTGAATCTAGCGATCTTCCCAAGAATCCCGTGGGCGCTGCTCATGTTTACCCTGGAGAGGATGCCGACCTTGACCCTCATTTTACCAACTTATTCACCCTGTGAGGCCCATTGACATGCATACTACTGGAAGGACTTCGCTGTCGATGACGGACGCGCTCATGCAGAATGTGCACGCCGTCCATATCTGCAACTGGGATGAGTACGTTCGATCTCTGCGCGCCATGCTGTCCATGGATGGTCGCTTTGACACAATAGTATGGAAGTGGTATTCCTACTTCTGGGCGATGCTTACATCTCTCCCTGCTGATCAGTCGTTCCTTCCTTCGACTGACTTCGCTCAGTCCATCACAGGAAATCCATACTCCAACATGACCTGGGACATGTGATCGAATGCACATGATAGGGCAGCAAAATGAGTCATGGTTGGCTCTCCATCCTCCAGAATGACAGCAGCTGATGGTGCACTCCAGAAATGGTGAACAATGTGACAGATCTGGGGGGCTCATAACGCTTTGGCAAACCGAAAAGCCCCAAAAGGAAACACAGAGTGCGGCCTAAAACGGATGCGAGATGATGAGCAGTGTGTGCAGGACCAGGTCGCAAGCATGCATGAGTTTAACTCTTTTCCGTTCGACCATCCTCGACCAATCTGCGCACCCTACAGTCAGCCATGCCTGCCCCTCGGATGAGCTTATTGCAGATTTAATTCAACTCAGCACGTGCTGCCGGAGAGGAAAAGTTGACGTCATCTTCTTGCGAGAACGGGTGTTCAGTAAGAATAGCTCCATCTATGCACGCGTCCCTCTGAGCAAACTTTTGACGTTTTCCAAGATGCCAGCCACTGAGAAGTTTTGGGAGGACCTCAAAGCGAGAGCTGCTGATATGGAGCGAAGCGCTCTCAAGTCATGATCGATCTCTTGGAGGTCCCAAGTGAGGTTGTAGACCTTACTGAGTTGCTGGAACACCCATCGTGTTATCGAGGAGTGTGTGGCCTTATTCAACTCCATCTGGCACTACATAATGACGCAGAATAGTAAGCTCATCCAGAAAATGTCCTCGCAGTCGGTACATCTACAGGATCCTTACACCGCTCTCATCGGCAGGTATGATATGGAGGCTGGCAGCACCATCAGCAGAAGATATACAAAGCAAGATGGCACCCCATACACGTGGTTGGACTACGTCCAAAAGGTATCATCTATCATCCTTTACTCCGTCATGGTTAATGCAGAACTAGCTCTGTGTGAATAAACCCTGTATGACGCACCATACTCAACTAAAGATGACGAGCGAGACCTGAGGTTACAGGGTAAGGCACATATCCCCAACACCTACATGAAATTGAGCTACCCCTTTCCTTCTGCAAGCGTTTCCCAACCTCTTGTGTAGCGTCCGAACAAGAGGCGGCTGCAAAAAACTGATATGCACGACCTGACAGATCATGCAGCAGTTTTGAATGCAGAGATTGTCTACCTGTTGGTTCCCACTGTACCAACCTATCAACCCAGCAAGCAATGGAGAACTAAGCTTTTGGGGGACCATTTTTTTCCATTTACGCAGTTCTGCGCAAGTTTTAAGGCTACGTGGTCCCGGTGTCATCGCTGCTGCAGATACGATGCCTATGTTGTGGCCGCTTTTATCTCGCGGCAGTTGCGCGGAATGCTATGTATCAAGAGGAAGCAGGAAGTGGTCTTATGCCGTGAGCTCGTGACTGATGATATTACAGACTGCATTGTACAGCTGCACTGTATGACAGGCACCGTCCTGCTCGTTTTGGCCCCTTTTAGGGGTGTTGGGCAGTAACAGAACCAGAACCAAGGTTTGTTGTGATGGCCAACTCGAAAAATATAATGCCATCTTCAGGACATTAAACTTTGGAATCATTGGTTTTGATTTACCCGAAACATAATTCTCACCTGATTAGGTGCTCTGGTTCCCCATAAAGTGAAGTCATAAAGTGAAACTAATGTCAGATTCAGAATCTTGGGCCAGGACTTACCCCCAAAAAGTGTCATTTACCTGATTATAGGTTGCTTGGGTTCCCCATCTGTGTCTCAAAACCCTAGTTTTTCAAAAATGGCGTCGGCGGCCCATCTTGGATTGCGGGGGCTTAAAAATTATATTAATACCGTCAAGCTAAGTCAGATTCAGAATCTGGGGGCAGATGTACCCGAAAAGTGTCATGGACATGATTATAGGTGCTCTGGTTCTCCCTCTGGGTCAAATAATTTTAAAAATGGCGTCGGTGGCCATCTGGTTTCTTGCCATAAATGTGTCATAACATCGAACTAATGTTAGATGTTGGACATCCTTGGGTCGATTACCCAAAAACGTCATTGCACAGATTATAGCCTAGTGCTCTGGTTCCCCGTCTGGTTCAAAACCTATTTTTCAAAAATGGCGTAGGCAGCCATTTTGGATTTTGGCTCTAGCAAAAAATGCCGGGATTTTCGCAAGGGACATGGAAGCCAAATTGTTTCTAAATGGTCCATAGAAGTCCAGTCAAATCAATCGTCAAAACCTTACTTGCCAGAGAATGGTCACGGAGATTGAGATTTTGGACTCTTAAACTTTATTACGTACCATGAAGTAGAAAGGTTTGAAAAGAAGATCACAGGGGAAAAGGGGGGTATCGCTTGATATCGGTCATTGCAAATAAATCCCCTAACATTTACTCAATAATGAAATGAATCCATCCCATAATTAAAATTAAGAGACAAGAAGGGTGGTATTGGAGGAATTTAATTTTTGAAGTAAAAATGGGTACGTATATGCAAAAGTATATATGAATGGAGATTATGCAAGGGCATCAGCCGAATTGGGTTGGGTCTTTGTTAATAGTTTGAGGTCTTGTTTATAGTTGAGGGGGGTCTTTGTTTTATAGTTCGGGGGGGTCTTGTGTTTGATAGTTGAGGGGGTATTTGTTTGATAGTGGAGGCGGGTCTTGTTTATAGTTGAGGGTCTTTGGTTATAGTTGGGGGGTTCTTTGTTTTCTAGTTGAGGGGGTCTTTGTTTTATAGTTGAGAGGGTTCTGTGTTGATTAGGTTAGGTGGGTCTTGTTTATAGTTGCGGGGGTCTTTGTTTTATAGTCTGAGGGGTCTTTGTTTTATAGTGAGGGGGTCTTTGTTTATAGTTGAGGGGGTCTTGTTTATAGTTGAGGGGGTCCTTTGTTAGAGTGAGGGGGGGGGGTATGTGTTTTATAGTTGAGGGGGTCTTTGTTTTATAGTTGAGGGGGTCTTTGTTTTATAGTAGGTGGGGTCTTTGTTTATAGTTGGGGGGTTTGTTTTATAGTGAGGGGGTTGGGGGGGTCTTTGTTTTATAGTTGAGGGGGTTCTTGTTTTATAGTGAGGGGGTCTTTGTTTTATAGTGGAGGGGGTCTTTGTTTATAGTTGGGGGGTCTTGTTTTCTAGTTAGGTGGGGTCTTTGTTTTATAGTGAGGGGGGTCTTTGTTTATAGTTGAGGGGGTATTGTTTTATAGTGAGGGGGGTCTTTGTTTTATAGTAGGGTGGGTCTTTGTTTTATAGTGAGGGGGTCTTTGTTTTATAGTTGAGGGGGTCCTTGTTTTATAGTGAGGGCGGTCTTTTTTTTAGAGTTGAGGGGGTCTTTGTTTATAGTTGAGGGGGTCTTTGTTTTATAGTGAGGTGGGTATTGTTTTTTTAGAGTTGAGGGGGGTCTTGGTTTATAGTGGAGGGGGGTCTTGTTTTATAGTTGAGGGGGGTCTTTGTTTTATAGTTGAGGGGGGTCTTTAATTTTATAGTTGAGGGGGTATTGGTTTTGGGTCTGGGTCTTTGTTTTTATAGGTCACCCGGAAAATGATGTGTATATTTGCATTAACCAAGGGGTTTCATAGTCCCAAACATTTGATTTTTTTTGCGATTTCTCGGTAGGCAATCTTAATTTTTTTCAAGGATTTTTTTTTTTTTGTATATTTGTCTGATTTATTAATACGTTCTCCTGATAAAAAAAACAAAAAAATACGCCGACGGCTTCATTAGAATAATGAGGTTCAAAAGACTTGACTTGGACCTACAGTCTTACAGTGTGATTGTCAAATAAAAACTACATTCAGGAAAGATTTGTTCTTACAAAAGGTTAAACTTATTTTTGCTCAAGGTTTGCTTTGGTTGTTACAGAGATAAAAACAGAGCCTCAGAAGATTTTTTTTATTTGTTATATGAATATCATAGACTATCAAAAACTATGTCCAAATTTTGCGGAGAGACCTAAAGATTCAGTTTGGCCGATTTTGCCATACAATGCGGAGAGATTGACATCGACGTATACCATAACACATTATTGCAAAAACAATTAACAACTGCAATTTCAGTGTGTATCGATTTTCTCGACAAAAACATATCGGTTATGAATATAAAATGTCTTATTTTGTAACATAATATAAGTAAAAATATCTTCAAAAAATTAAATTACATTGTTCAATCATTTATAAAGAGTCAGTTATTGAAAATCACTCATATCAATGTCTCAGTTCATGCAACATAATGAAACTGCTCAGAGATTTTTGTTTTAACATCTCTAAGGTAATTATTTTGCACAAATAACAGTTACTCAGCGTCCATAAATTGCAAGAGAAGAACTAAAGCTGAAGTTTTCTGTAAATAAATCGGAATAAACCTTAACATTCATTATCGCATTGTTTTCAAGCAGAATACAAAACTTCTAGGGTTTCACTTTTGCTCCCCAAGTTCGTGTAGGTTAAAACTGTGAAATCTGCTGAACCAAAGTAAACTTTGGTCTTCACAAGCTATCTTGATTTCTTATTCAGGAATTGAAAATTTGTGTTATGCATTTTCTTTTTGTAATCTATGGGATATTATTGTTATTAATCCATTCAATTACTTCCCATCTTCTATTGTTCAACAATAATTGGTGTTTTTTTTTAAAATTTTGGTAAATGTTGTACTCAAATGACTGCTGAAGACCATGTTACTTTATGTAAGCGATGCATCTTTGTTTGGCCTGAAAATGGCCCAAACAGGATTGTGAAAGTGTCTCAGCAAAATAGGCGCAACTTCTTTATCAAAAGTCAAAATACACCAAATAAACGTTTTTGAAGCCTGTTTATCCTTTTTATAAACTTAGCAAACATTTGAGCAAAAACAATTCGTAACTATTTTTTAATTATTTTTTATTCTGACATGTAGGTTTTTTTTGACTCACAGTACTGCTATACATACATGGTGAGGACTAGGTACGTCTTTACCAACCCACTCTTTACAAATCTTCCCTTTGGATAAGATGAAACAACCACACCTGTAGTAGCAGTAAATCTTGATGCTTTATTGTAGTTATCCACATCTGAACTTTAATAGAAGTAATGAACGATGAAAAAACTTGTGTTTTCCATACACCACACACACTCTCAGCTTCCTTTCATGTGGTAATAACAGCTGATCAAAATAATTCAATAATCAATACAGTGCCTAAATCTAAAGAGGGCAGCATAACAGACCATTGGTACTTACTGGCCAGAGGGTTTGGTGTTAGCATGGATCTAAATATATAAGTTTTACATGTTTAACAGAAGGACATATCGGACTTCAAAAGGGTCCCTCTGAACATTATGTGTAGGCTATTGTAGCCTAACACTAACAAGGTGTTGCAGGATGGATTGCAGGGCATAAATTCAGTTTCATAAATATGATTATATGAAGTATTAATACTTAGAAAGAGAGACAGAAAAGATCTCTGCAGGGTCGCCGTTATAGCTAGTGGATGTGGTACCCGGCCCCCGGGATGGAGGCAGGCAATCCAATCTTGAAGTGATATGTATGTAAGGCTGCTAAGACCCCCCTTTCAGGCCAACCGTGTCACATTTTCTTTAAACAATCACCCAAAGACCCCATATTTTTTTTAAATGTTACCACTGCACCCCAAGACCCCTATTTTGGGGGGAAAAGTTTGACCAATTTTTCACTCAAAGATCTCTATTGTTTTCGAAAAAACTTGGCTAAAAATCTCACCCAAAGACACCAGTTTTTTTCAGTCCTCTGTTACCGAATGCCCTGGGTTTGGACAAGCCGCGAAGCCTTTAACACACATATCCATTTCATATGTGAGTGCCCCCCCCCCGAGGCACACGACATGATGTTAAAGTGTCCGCCCCGCGGATAATTAGCGCGAGCAATAAAGGGTGGTCCCAGGGGACCGTATGGCACGCTTCCACGTATCAAATCATGGCGGTTTTCCCGCGAACTGTCGCGTTTTCACGCGAGGGTATCGAGTTTTCCTGGCCATATGTCGAGTGTGCGTCGTTATATGTCGAGTTTACAGCGCTATCTGTCCCTTTTGCCTCTATACATCGAGTTTGTAACATCTCTATATGGTGAGTTTGACATAAATCAGGTCCAGTTTTAACGCTCCACGTATCAAATTATAGCGAGTTTTCCCGCGCATGTCGAGTTTCACTGCGCTTTGTATCGAGTTTTCCTCGCGGCCATATGTCGAGTGTGCAACGTTAAATGTCGAGTTTACAGCGTCTTAATGTCCAGTTTGCCCTCTATACAACGAGTTTGCTCTCGATATGGTGAGTTGACATCAATCCATGTCCAGTTTTCAAAATCTCGACATGATTTTTTTTCTCAAACATGAGGAAAATCACACTATGCATTTTTTTGGTGTGTGTGTCAAAAAAATCATGTCGAGTTTGCCTCATGTTTGCGAAAAAAATCATGTCGAGTTTGTCATGTTGAGAAAAAAATCATGTCGATTTTGCTCATGTTGAGAAAACAATCATGTCGACCTTTGCTCATTTTGAGAAAAAAATCATGTCCAGTTGGACTGTTGAAAAAAAATCATGTCCGTTTTTTTTAACTCGGCATGAATTATTCTGGACATGATTTTATTCTGGACATGATTATGACACTCGGCACATAGAGTTCGAACTGGATAGGCAGCGCTTTAAATTCGACATTAGGGCGGGTAACTCGATATACAGCGCATAAACTCGCTATGATTTGGATACGTGGAGCCGTGGCCATAGACCGCCTTAGTGCCTAGCGGTGATAATAATAATAGACTTATAGGGGCGCCTTTGTTTTTTTTTTTTTTTGTGTTTATACAAAGTCGGCAATGCGCTGACAGGATACAAACTATCAAGACCATCACGGATGTTGGTATCAATACCATACATGATAAAGTTCCCATAATCTAATCTTTATAAAATGAGAGTGCGGACAATATTTTGACCGTCAAGGTGTCGAGATATTTCAGTGGCAGATCCCCCATAAGCTCTCGTGTTTAGCATAATTGTTTTGAGTGCTTTGAGACCTCTCCTTTATTATCATTGTCTTGTATGATTTTATACCCCTACCAATGGCATATTTTTTCTCCCGCCCCCTGTTTTTTTCATGTCAAAAATGATCCCCAGTAATTTTTGACCTCCTGCCGAATAAATGACAGCGTCTTATACACAGTATTCTATGGAAAATTGGGCAACATTGAGCATTTTTTCTTTCACATTTCAAACACATCACAAGAAAAAAACAGGATCACATCCAAGTACAAGAATGCTGATCAGATTTTTTTAGTTACGAATGGTCCAAGCATCCGAAAAACGTGTAAGGTTGTACATGTAACCTTACACGTTTAAGATGCTACCTTACGTCTTATAATATAAGCGAGACACTTGAATGGCAATCAGGTTATGATAAGCTTGAAAAATCCCTTCAAGCAATCATCTTACACGTATGCATGCACGACCAATTAAAAAATAATGTGAATTCTACACGTGTAGATTTGTCTGTTAGTGATGGAGATATACCAAAATTGCGACGAGTTCCTATTAATTAGCAGACTTGATCCCCGCAACTGGGCGTTGTGAACTTCGGCAACGCGTTTTGACTTTCTCAAACGCGTTGCGGCAATACATTATGACCCTTTTATTGCTTGCCATATCGGTGGGTTTTGTGCACTCGGCTTATTTGGGATTTAATTGTAAATATAATAAAACATGTTGAAAATACGTAATTCAAATCACAAAATTCCTTTCATTCTTTAAATTTCAAAAAATTAAACTAAAATACTACTCACTAATCCTTCTTCGTCAACGATAGACGGCTACCCTTAATGCTCACAATTTCGATTAAATTCGGAAATTATAAGAATTTGGCATAAGAGTAAGGTCAGGATATGGGTATGATGTCAACGTTAACTTGAATAACGGGAGGTTACATGATCTTTTGACAATATTCTTCTATTCATCTTACCATACCATTGATGTAAGTCAACCTCAATTCAAATCTTCAGAACTAAACAAAACGCACAAATCAAGCCAAAGTCACCATTGATGCATTGGTAATTAACATATAAGCTGAAAAATCACGAAAGAGAACTTGACGATATCGAGTGTTATCCTGTAAATTCAGAGAGAATTTGATAAGCAATTGTAGCACATAGGCCCATCGTACTAATTGAACTGGGATTGCATATGTTAAAATCAAATAGATATAAATGAAAAGCAGTCAGGGTTGACTATGTCTCGTTTTATCAAACGGCGATCATCGACATGTCTGTGTCCATGATAGTTTCCGGTATTTTTCATGAAACACCTTATCACACTCATTGCTTTGTGTAATTTTCTGTTGACATTGAATCCAAAATGTCTAGCATGATTTCCTCTACTGACCATTCCATCGTAAGATATAATATGTATTACTATTCTCAAGTGTGGTATGTCACTATAGATTGAATTTATATAAGAATATGCTATTTTTGCTTTGGTTTTGTTTTCAATAAAATTTAAGAATTTTGTTTTTAGTCTAAACTCAAGTTGTTTGCTTTGACACCTGGGACCAAATATTATTTTTTATTCTTATTGTAACACTGTGTAAAATAGGTTTCCTCTAGACTTCAAACTTTATAATCAGCCTCTGCTTTAATACTTAATTTGCACTTCTAGGTATTCTATTAGCTCAGGTTACAACAATAACGTATTGTTGTAATTTCGCCCATCCCTACCAGGCAAGTGCCTTTTGGAGTCGGAAAAACAAACTTAAATAACACAAGTGGTTTTCGACCAAGTTTCGTCTGCTTTCGCGATCAACCTTTCCTTCCCTCCTATTTATAACTTACTCAGATGATATTTTACCCGTTAAGTGACTCCCTTGACCTTATCATAATGAATGTTCCCATGGTGCATATATGGCCCACGCTGTTGACTTCAACTTTTCATATTATGCTAATTGATTTTTCACCCCATTTTTTAAACTTGATTCATATTACTTGACAATGAACCTTTGATCGCATCATCTGAAAATTCGAAAGGGGCATCTAAGATCCAAGTTCTGAATTTGACGTTTACTTCAGCAATGCAGTCCAATCGTTGCCTATTTATAACTTGACCTCATATGCCATTTGATCCTGTATGTGACCATTGACTCAGATTTCAAAGGTGGCCTCTATGATCCAAGCTCGTAGCTATTTGACTTTTACTTCTTGAATGAAACCAATTTGGATGTTTTAAGCCAAATTTTATAACTTGACCTCAATATGACCTTTGACCTTGGTATGTGATCTTTGATCTCATTGTCATAATAAGTTTCCCAAGGGACATCTATGATCCAGGTTCTGTAGCTATTGGACTTTTACTTCTCGAATGAAGCTAATTTGATTTTTTCAGCCTATATTTAACTTGCCCCATCATGGCCTCGACCTTGGTTAAGCGACCTTGACCCTCAGTATAATATGAATGTTCCCATGGGTATCTTAATCCAAATTCTGTAACTATACTGGACTTTTACTCTCAAATGAGCCAATTTTCTTTCAGCCTCTTTTAAACTTGACCTCACATGAACTTTAACCTTAGTGTGTGACCCTTGACCTCATTATCAGATGAAGGTAGCAAAGGGCATCTATGATCCAAGTTGGGACTTTTACTTTTTCGAAGATGCCATTTTTCATGTTTTCAGCCCATTTTATAACTTGACCTCATTTGACCTTTGACCTTGGTTGTGAGCCCTTGACCATCATTATCATATGGAGTTCCCAGGGGCATCCATGACCCATTTATGTTGCAAATTGAACTTGATTTCGCAATTAGAACTATTTTCTAAACTTAACCTTTGAACACACGGTTCCCACGGCCACACGGCACCAGGCACACGGCACCCAGGCACACGGGAGACAGAATTAGGACTGGTAGGTGTCGTGTCGCCTCCTGCAATTCTTGCAGGCAACACAAAAAAACAACACCAAACCGTTTCTAGGGGCCAGACGGGCTCTGACTGAGCAATTTTTTTGATTTTTTCTTACTTGTTTTATTTTTTTCAGTTTTTTAATTTTTTGTTTTTTTCAAATTTAGAAATTTAGAGTTATTTGAAAAATAGAATTAGAAAACGACCCACATTAGACTGCCAAAAAATGAATCTGTCGTTCTGCAAAGCGCGAGCCAAGTATGCGAAATGTACAGATGCTTTGGCCATTTGTCTTTTTTATGAACCGTTGTGTTACCCTCTGATCCTTGGAGTTCCAATTATTGAATGTGACCCTGGAGTTCAATTATGGAATCAAACCGGAAGTTCTCCTTACTGACTTTGAACCCCACGCCTGACACATCTTGATGAAGGGTCTTAAGCTGCGTCATATGCATGAGTCACGTGCCATACTACTTGAATATCCTTACGTTCCTCGGGGAAACTGACTGCAACCCTGACGTGTTTGTGTTGATAGATTAGGAGCACTTTTCCGCTCCTGGTTTTTGAAAAGTGGCAAAAATTGCATTTAGGGATATGGGTAAGCAATATGAATTTTTGGACGATACTTTCACTAATACGACATGACCCCTTAATGAACCCTAATGAACTTCAATGATCTCGAATATTGTTAACATGTTAGTGTGACCAATTCAGCTCAATGGGGCAGTTTGAGATTTTGACCTCTTAATGACCTCGATTGAATTGTATGGTAATATTTAAATGCATCGGTGTAGGTTTCATCAATGAACTACCTTGCATGATTTTGGAAGGTATTTTACGGAACTGCGACCGGAGTCAGTCTTAATAACCCCTTAACGACTTTCAATGATTCGGAAAACAAATTAAGATGTTTTTAGAATATCATACATGTATGTAGATAAAATGCTTTTCCCAAACTTTAAAATTTGAAATTTGAATTTTGCACCCCTTAATGACCTTGATGTCCCCCATAAGCTGCCCTTCCGCGTCACTGCGTGGTCACTCATTGGGTACCGACTTGATTGCGAGTCCTCCCATCAGTGTTCTTGTTATGACGGTGATGGTAGGCTTTGGGCTTCCCAGAGTGGTTTCTTGGGTGCGGGTCTTCTTGGTTTGGTCTCGACTAGTGTGCTATCCTTGTATGAAGGTTCGTTTTTGTCCTTTGTACTTTATCTCGTTTGTGGTGCTGTCCTGGTGTAAGGTAGCTTTGTCCTTCGTGATCTTGTCCTCGACTGCAGCTGTTTGGGTTGTCTTGTTGTGATGTAGTTTTGTCCTTCGTAGCTTTGTCAGGGTGGTAGTGTTGGCTTGGTGTGGGGTGGTTTTTGTTTGGCAGATTTGTCTCGGTTGGTGCTAATGCTTGTGTGTGAAGTACTTTTTTGTCTTTGGTACATTTGTCTCGTTGTCGTGTTTTCCTTGTTTAGATGTTAGCCTTGTCTCGTAGATCTGTCTCGTTGTGGTGGTGTTGTCCTGGTGTGAGGTGTGCTTTGTCCTTGTAGCTTGTCTCGTTTGTGTGCTGTCCTGGTATGAAGGTAGCTTTGTCGTTCGTAGATCTGTCTCGACTGGTTGGGTTTTTTGTTGTGATGTGTTTTTGTCCTTCGTAGCTTGGTCATGGTTGGTAGTTGTTGGCTTTGTGGTGGGGTGTTTGTCTTTGGCAGATTTCCTCGGTTTGTGCTTTTGCTTATTGTGAAGTCGTTTTGTCTTTGTAACATTTTGTTCTTGGTTGGGCGGGTTTTCTTGGTGCGAATAGCTTCGTCATACTAGATTTGTCTCGGTTGGTTGTTTATCTTGGTGTGAAGTAGTCTTCGTCCTTGGTAGATTTGTCTCGGTTGGGGTGTTTTTCTCCCTTGGTGTGAAGTTAGCTTTGTCCATACGTAGATTTGTTCTCGGTTGGTGGTGTTATTTTGGTGTGGAAGTAGCTTTGTCTTTGGTAGATTTGTCTCGGTTGGCAGTGATTTTCTTTAGTGTGAAGTATCTTCGTGCCTTGGGTAGATTTGTCTCGTTGGGCGTGTTTTCTTGGTGTGAATTCATAGCTTTCTTCCCTGTAATTTGTCTCGGTTGGCGGTGTGTTTATCACATATATAGTGTGAACGTAGCTTCGTCCTTGTAGATTTGTCTCGGTTGGCGAGGTAAATTTAATCATTGGGGTGACGTAGCTTTCGATCCTGGACATTTGTCTCGGTTGGCGTGTGTTTACTTGGTGTGAATAGCTTCATCCTTGGGTACTTTGCTCGGTTGGCGGGTTTTCCCTTGGTGTGAAGTACTTCGTCCCTTGGTAGATCATGGTCTCGGTGGGCGGTGTGTTTCTTGGATGTGAGATAGCTTCGTCCACTGTAGTTTGTCCACGTTTGCTGCGGTGTTTTACTTCATGGTGTGAGAAGCTTCGTCCTTGGAGATTTTATGTTCTCGGTTGCGGGTTTTCTTGGTGTGAAGTAAGCTTCGATCCTTGGTAGAATTTGTCTCTCGGTGTGGCGGTGTTATATTCTTGGTGTTTACTGTACTTCATCCTTGGTAGAGTTGTCTCGGGTTGGTGGGTGTTTTCATTGGTGTGGAGTAGCTTCGTGCACGTGATTTGTCTCAGTTGGCAGTATTTGTTCTTGATGTGAAGTAGGCTTCGCTCCTGTAGATTTGGGTCATCGGTTGGCGCTTGTTTTTCTTGGTGTGAGTGCTTCGTCCTACGTAGAGTTGTCTCGTTGGTGGTTGTTATCTTGGTGTGAGTAGCTTCGTCCTGGTAATTTGGGCTCGGTTGGTGGTGTTTTCCATGTGTGAAGTACTTCGTCCCTGCGTAATTTGTCTCCAGGTTGGCGGGTGTTTACTTGGTGTGAATACTTCACCTTGGTAGATTTTGTCTCGGTTTTGGTGGGTTTTGCTTGGTGTGAAGTAGCTTCGTCCTACGTAGATATGTACGCAGTTGGCAAGTATTGTCTTGATGTTGGAGTAGCTTCGTCTGGTAGATTTGTCTCGTTGGCGGTGTTTATCTTGTTGAATGCTTCGTCCTAAGTAGATTGTCTCGGTTGGTGGTGTTATCCTTGGTGTGAATACTGTCAGTCCCATGATACTTTGTCTCGGTTTGTTGGTGTTTTCTTGGTGTGAAGTACTGTTCGTCCTTGGTTAGATTGTCTCGGTTTGGCGATGTTTTCTTTCTGGGGTGAGTAGCTTCGCCTACGTAGATTTGGTCTCGGTCGGTGGCGGTGTTTTTTGGTGTGAATAGCTTCGATCCTTGTAAGATTTGGTCGCGGATTTGGCGGTGTTCATTTCTTGGTGTGAATTAGCTCATCGTCCTTGGTAGAGTAGTCACTCTCGGTTGGCGGTGTTATCTTGGTGTGAAGTAGCTTCGTCCTGGTACCGCTTTGTCTCGGTTGGCGGTGTTTTCTTGGTGTGAATTATCTTCGTCCTTGGTAGTATTTGTCCTCGGTTTGGCGGTGTTTTCCTTGTGTTAAGTATCTTCAGTACCTTGGTAAATTTGTCTCGCGATTGGACGGCGCGTTTTTCCTTGGTGTGAAGTAGCTCGTCCCTTGTAGATTTGTCTCGGTTGGCGGTGTTATTCTCATGTGTGGCTGAAGTCAGCTCACAGGCTTCGTCCTGTAGATTGTTGTCTCGGTGGTGGTGTTTGATCCATTGGTGTGAGGATGCTTTGTCCTTTACTCTGTCCTTGCGGACGGTGCTGCGTCCTGTAAACCCGTACCGTCCTGTCCCTATTTAAATGGTAGTCTCTGGGTGGAGGTTGTCTCTATCCTTGTTTGCTGGTATGTCAGCCGGGATTATCCCCCAGGTCAAGTATAATACGACTTCCATAAGGCGGCGTGTTACTTCGGCGGGAACGTTGGTGGGTTCCATACTTGGTGATAGTCTCCGTCGTTGTCTTTGTTCTCAACTTTCATACCGACGTTTTTTTCCCTCTGGTATTCCATATTGGCCTCTGCGAAAGGCTGGGTATTGCTGAACTCTGGACAACGAAATAAAATAACACAATTTTTAAACTGCGTACCTCCGAATGCTCAACGCAAAACCCCTCCGGTCTTTTTAACTTGGTCCTTATAAGGGTTTTCCGAGGCCTCATCGCGGAAGCGCTCATCCTGGAGCTTCTTAAGCCGTAAGCGTTTTTCGTTCCGGATTCCCTGTGAAGCCTATAGTCCGACGGTAGCCACAAGTACGGGCTCCATAGACATAACATATGAAAAGCGTGAAACTAATCGAGTGCTCCATTCCTTACCGTTGTATCCGTGTGGCATTAAGATCTAGTTCTCCGGGCTCCACATTCGGGAACAAATGGTGAACAAATAGGGCACTCGACTCAATTGACTCTTCACGTAACCTGTAGTGTCACGCTGTATTCCGTTGTCGTCTATTGAGCTCGGACGTATATACCCGCCGGACTATAACTTTTTTGTCCACACGCGGAATATAGTACGGCGGACGTCAACACCTATAGAAAAAAATATCTTGGTCATCAACAACCCTGGTTCATGTTTGTCGGAAAATCACTTTCCCCGGTTGATGTTCCACTTCGAACCGAGCCTCCGATGCCGACCTCTCCTACCTGCATACGGGCTTCCTTCCTCCTCTGCGCGCCCCCTGCGGTGTGCTGTCCGCAGGGCCTTGACCAACCGATGCAGGCCAAGGTTCGTTGAGCTTAAAGGAGAGGGAGCGGACGCCCGCCTTCTCCTGCCTCCGCCTCAACAGACCTACCACTATCGTCAACTTTTCGATACCACCTCGTTTTATGATAATCACCCTCTCCGATTTCTATTCCGCCCCCTCTTCTTGGGCTGGCATTGCGACAGAGAGTCGTCAAGTTTTCTCTATGATGCCTAAGTCTCTCATTGTCATCCAGAGTGTTAACCCTGCCACCGGGATACACGCTCATTTACTTTGTGTGGATCCGTCCCTCCTCCAATACGGGTCAGTCTACTATGTACGTCTGGCCTGTCTCTAGCCTTTACAGGTGCTGGCTGGGCTTACCAGTAGAAGTTCGGCGGACGAGGCGGGTTACGTCAAGTATACAGTCGCCTAGCCGAGAGAGGTTCGCCGCGCGTGGCGCCTGAACTCATAGTTCTGCATGGCTCTGTGTTTTTCGAGTTTTCTTCGTCCGGTGCTCCCCGGGTGACATCCTCCTCCGGTTTCTGTCTTCCCTGTTCTTTGGTCTCTCCTCTCTCCTGTTCATTTTCCACCGACGGTCCTGGGCCGCGCTTCTGTCGAGCCGGACCTCTGGTAGCTGCCAAGGTCCAATTTTGAAGGGAGCCCCTCGTAGGGGTTCAGGACTGTCTTGTGCCGACCTTAGATTTAGCCGCGGCCCTCGCTGAATCGGAAGAGTACCTCTGATAGCTGCTTGATGATGAGTATGGACTTCCCACCTACACTGTAAGAGTTGTATGCCCCAAAATGTCGCATTGCTATCCAATCTACCACCACTAGCCTCACATCGTAGTTCTTCTTTCGACGAAGCAGATTCCAGTTCTGTCGGGCGCGATCATGAGCAATTCTCATCCTGGCCTTTTAGAGATTCCTCTGCATCCTCTTCTATTCTTTCACTCTTTTCTTCGTCTCGGAGCTCCGTTCAAGAGACCCTGTGGAACAGCTAACCTCTCTTTCCCAACATCAGCATATGGGTGTCTCCCCAGTAGATTCTTGATGAGAGCACCGATAAGCCCCCATCGCCGGCAAAAATCCAAGTTGTATGGTCCCCTCTTTTCTGATCTGCTCGGTTCTATCGTCATGGCTGAAAAAGGCTAGCAGTGTCCGGTTGAACCTCTCGACCATGCCGTCCGACCTCGTATTGTATGGCGTCGTCCGGGTTTTGTGAATGCCCAGGAAATCGCACACCTCCTTGAAGACCTTTCGAAGTTTTCTGCCTTGATGGCTGAGCTCTTTTGGGGTGTCAAAAAACGGCGGCCAGAACTGCCCTTACGCCTTTTCGTGATGAGGATGTTGGTGTTCCCTCATGCGTTTCAGGAAAGGGGCCTAGGACATCGATCGCCACTCGATACATCGTGTGCGGCCGACTCCGTACTGCTTTGAGCTGAGCTCGGCGTTCTCCTTAGTGCGTCTTCCTATTTTCGGCAGGAACGCATTTCCTCACCAAGGACCTCCATCCGGCCACGAGTCCCACCCGGTATTAGCGTTGGTGAACCTTGTTCAATGTCTTGGTCACGCTAAGTGGCCAGCCAGGGTTTTGCTTCCATGGAGGTTCTTCCAATACCAATGCTCGGCGGGCTTTGGGGTACTCTGGCCAGCGAACTTCTTCCATCATCTGGACTCCCGTCTCTGTAATTAGACACCTTGGCGCACCTCCAAATGGTCGCACTGCTACATAGTAGTTCTTAGTCTTTTTCTGCCGTGGTGAGATGTCGACTGATGTGGTCTCTCTCGCCTACCTTCTCCTAGCTTCCAATACTCCGGCCATATCTGAATCAGCAAAGATAAGCGCTCTTCAATTATTCGGTGTCAGGACTAGGGCAAGCCTAGGCCCTCACCAAGGAGTGGCTGGAGCGGCGTTGGTTCCCCGTGGTCATCTCGTCCGCACTGCTTGCAGGGACGCCTGAAGAGGCCAAATGCATTCCCGTGGCTCAGTTTTGTACGCACGATGATTCTATTTCGAAGTGATATTCTTCCTATCACTTTTCCATCCCATTGTGCCTAGGTTGCTCCGGGTCTCTTGAAGTTAGTAGCCACTGAAAGCCCCATGATCCGTCGAAACAGTGATGGGTCTACCATAGAGGTATTGTCGGTAATCTTTCAGATATACACCTGCAAGCATTCTCTTCTGGTGACAGAGTAGTTCTCTCGAGGCGTCTTACTACTGTAAGCGAGTACTCGCTTCTCTCCCTCGCAAACTGGAGAGACTCCACTACCTTCATCGCTAGCAGCGGCATCAAGGATAAGAGGATGGTTTTTGCGCACTGCGTCAGTTCTACTCAAATCCTGGAAACCGCGAAATCACACTGCGCATTCCACTCGAAACTTCGGCAGGTGCTTTTCCGTAATTTTGATAGAGTGGTCGAGAGCAAGTGTAGCGAACCAACGTAGGAACCTTCTGTTTGCAGGAGGCCAAAAACCCAAGAAAAAAATGCCGCACCTCCTTCAATTTTTTCGGGGATCGGCCACTGTTCGTTGCGCGGAATCTTCTCTGGGTCGAGTGGGCCAAACACCTCGGCAAAACACTCGACGTAGATTGGCTAGCACTGGTCACGTCGTACAGTAGATGATCACATTCATCCAAGATACCCCAGAAGAATGTACCACTGCAATCCTCTGACAACTCGCTCCATGAGTATCTCAAACGTCGAAGGGGGCATGTCCAAAGCCAAAGGGCCATGACATTCCACCTCGATAGCCCTCCTCTCCGACAAAAGCAGACTTTCTA
>JAMKCH010022834.1:0-41645 GCA_023653785.1 Ophioderma brevispina
GTCCGAGAGAGAGATACAAGCGTTAATCGAGATCTGGATGAACCCACCGTGCAAGATAAAATTGAGTTGAAGCACATGGTCGAATAGGGATTTCCCTTTTCGCGATCACGTGACCGTTGACGGGCAGCCTCGTGTCCCACGTTGGTTATGCACACACAGCGTAGGTGCTAAGTATTTCGAAAAGTTGTTGAAAAAGAAATCCCAACATAATTTTTATTGAGAGAGAAATTAATTCGATCGGTATTCAATCTAAATAAGTACATATTCATTGTTACTTGTGCGAGATTAGATTTTATATGATTTGTATTAAGTGAGCAATCGTGAATTAAACACAGCAAGTGCGCGAATCAAAAATGTGCCGTAAACCGGCCACTGCACGTAACTCTGTCTCTGTGGCGAGGAACCACATTTCGTTGATGATACATGACCTTTGTTTTTGATGATGTCATGTTTGGGGCTGGATCGCTTCTCGCTGATCGATGAATAATAACGAAAATCAGTGCCAAAATATCGCTTTTAAAAACACACTCCTGCTTGAGGATTCCATTTTGGCATTGTTTACAATGGGTTGAGTTTTCCCGGGGTTTCAAGCAATTAACCGCCAGGTCAGCACGAGCGGTGCGCTACTTTCGCTATTTACCAATGACAGATGAAGGCCGCTCGCTGGTAACTTTGGAAGGATATCGTTGTTAAGTTTCGTGTGGACGTGCGTCGTTGTTAAGAGGCGCTAATGAGGATTAAATGATTTTTTCGTTGTTTTTTTTTTTTTTTTTTTTAGGCAGCCTCGTGTCCCACGTTGGTTATGCACACACAGCGTAGGTGCCAAGTATTTTGAAAAGTTGTTGAAAAAGAAATCCCAACATAATTTTTATTGAGAGAGAAATTAATTCGATCGGTATTCAATCTAAATAAGTACATATTCATTGTTACTTGTGCGAGATTAGAACTTTATATGATTTGTATTAAATGAGCAATCGTGAATTAATCACAGCAAGTGCGCGAAGCAAAAAATGTGCCGTAAACCGGCCACTGCACGTAACTCTGTCTCTGTGGCGAGGAACCACATTTCGTTGATGATAGTCTGTTTTTGATGATATCATGTTTGGGGCTGGATCGCTTCTCGCTGATTGGTGTAGGGGGATGATTATCGGCATAAACAGCGCTACTGCCAAATCCTCTGACGATGAGTAATAACGAAAATCAGTGCCAAAATATCGCTTTTAAAAACACACTCCTGCTTGAGGATTCCATTTTGGCATTGTTTACAATGGGTTGAGTTTTCCCGGGGTTTCAAGCAATTAACCATCAGGTCAGCACAAGCGGCGCGCTACTTCCGCTATTTACCAATGACAGATGAAGGCCGCTCGCTGGTAACTTTGGAATGGTATTGTTGTTAAGTTCCGTGTGGACGTGTGTCGTTGTTAAGAGGCGCTAATGAGGATTAAAATGAATTTTTGTTTGGTACGCTACTTCGAAAGTAGGCACCGTCGTCTGACCACACATAATATAGGCCAAATGCACCAAGCAGTCTCTCAACCCAATCAATACTAGGATAATGGAATGATGAAGGTATTAATAAAGTCAAGTCATCCGGTCTGATTACATACCTGACAGATATAAAGGTTCGGGCCATGCCTCAATGCACCTACAATTTGATGTGTTGCATAAGCAATATCAATGTTGATTTTGTAAACAGTGAAATGAAAATTTGGGTTAAAACATTTCCAGTTACTGTTCGTCTGAGTCTGTGTTACGGACAGACCGGTACTTGTCACACATGCCGATACTGCATTCGCGTAGTTGAAACAATTAGTACGGCAACTATCGGGAAGACGTGGCTCCTTGTCAATCAAGCAGTGTCTCCACTTGGCAGGAAGCCAACACAAAACAAAATTTATATCACAATGATTGTTGCAATATGCTAATAGTAATATGTGCTTGCTGTTACTGTTAGAACTTCATATCGGGTGTACGCATCAAGAGAGAGCCCCAGATCTGGTCCAATTTTGGTCCATATCGTTGTTGGGCAACTATTTGCAGGCCTAATTTTCCAATGGGGTTCTACTTGTTTTTGTTGTAAATACTGGCAACTACTGATAACATAGCATTAGAGGGATTAACAGCGATAATACGAAAGAATCGAAAAATGTGGAAATGCATTTTATTAAACTTTTAAATCATGGATAAGTGTGTACAATTCCATTTACTGCTTTAACATAGAAACAAACCACCAAATAGTGAAAAATAGACATACAGCGACCGCGTCTCAAAATCTACACTAAACAGCTGATTGTGGTTTACACCAGTACAGAATAAACAAAGATCAATCATGTTTGTGTTTGAGGTCAAAATGTATCAATCATGGTGCACAATATTACGCTTAAAATCTGGGATATTCACAGGGAAAGGCCTTTATGATCACAAGTCGGAATTTTGATACGCACATATAGAAATTACAGAATAAGATAAAAAGTACTTTCTTGACGTTAATACACAGATTTCAAGCCAACCACTTGCAGGTTATGTTCGCATATCCATGCCAGTAACAAAAATACAAAATTATGAATTTTGATGATTTTTTTCAATGTTTCGGATTAGCAAATCGCTACTAATCCCTTTAAAAGATTAAAGCTAATGCCAAGTGACCATTTAGCTAAACTACCCAGCCTGTGACACAGCAATGCGACATTAGCAATGGACTATTTTGACCCCCTAAAATCACAGAAAATGTCCCAGATTTTGCTTGAGTCAAAAGACCTGCCTATAGTTCCCGGCACAATTCCTTTTCTGAATAGGCCTACATACCGCTGAGAGAGTGCTGCTTTTGAGGGCGCACTATTTTATTTTTCACTTTGCGGCTTGTCATGGTTCCGTCTGCGGGAATGCTGGCGTAGTCTCAATGCAGAGAAAAGGAATTATGACCTGTAGAGATAATAGTCAGTAATCACAATTAAAATGAAGATCTCTCATTGTTTGATTACAAAGGAAAAGACACCAAAGATGGCATCAAATTAGGGGCCACTGAAAACACTGAATTTGGGGCTGGGATGTATACAACTTTATGAGCCTCACTGCCTGATAAACAAGTTGACAAGCTATTTGGTGATATTTTTTGTCAATTTTTAAAGTTAACCATGCCACAATAACTTCCTTTTTTTTTTTTAATGCAATATTAATTCTTATCACTGTGTTTTGTAAACATGCAACATGTTCAAGTTACAAATAAATGCACATACTACCAAAGCGTTTGTCGTATTGTGGAATCGCCATTGACATTTTACATTGCTTGGTATGAGTTAATTCCTCTTTCTCCACCTTACCGTCCATCCTAGTAAGTCAGGAGAACCTTCATTGTCACCGTAAAGTGAGTATGACACAATTTTTTTGCCGAAATGATAGATTAGGGGTGTAGAATAAGAATCTGCCGGGTTGCCACCTGGGATCCTTGAGCATTTTGAGTAATCCAAAATGCGTCGCCAAAATTAATTAGCTATTCAACCCTATATTATCAAACTATGGAGTTGATAGATATACTATAGGATCCAAGAAACAAGTTTGTATGGCACTTGTAACATTAAGTAATACTCAATTCAAAAATGAAGCCAATCCAATAATTTAAAAAATTGCCATATAACAGCAAATAATGCGATAAAAAATAGACGAGAAGTACTTAGGTTATGTTGCGAGACACCATTAATGTATTCTGACACTTTTAAAAGGGTAAAAGGACGTCAATCAATATGGCAGAGAAAAACGTGAATATCTTAAAACATTACTTGCACAAATTGTTCTGAAGTTTCAGCCTTCAAATCGAAATCAATGTGTCACAAACTGACCCCATTAGAAATGTCTTGATCCTAACCACATGTACAACTGACATTTCACAATGGTTTTAAAAATGCGCACAAAATCGAAATTAAAATAATATGGTGCAAAGTTGTAAAAAATACATGGAATTAATTTTTTAACATATATGCCACTCAATTTATGAATTTGACCCATTTTGTATTTATCCGGATTACCGGTATCACTTGGTTATATTCATAGGTACATTTCTAATTGATTCATTGACACAATAATTTATACTTGAAGGTAATAATTTAGGACAAATTTGTGTCCAAGTATTTTGCGATATCACGTTTTTGGCTGCCATATTGATTGACGTCATTGTTACAAACTTTAAAAGTATCAGAAATACATTATGTGTCTAACAACATAATCGAAGTACTTCATGTTATTTTTTTATCGCCGGTATTTGCTATTATATGGCCATTTTAAAAATTATGATTTGGCTCCAATTTTGAATTTGGATTATACTCAATGTACAAGTGCCATGCATTTGTTCATAATACAAAAAAATAATACTAATAATACAAAAAATAAAAAAAATATGGTTGAATAGATAATTATCATTATGGCGACGCCAATCTTTGATTTCTAAAAATGCGCCAGGATGCCCATGTGGCACCCAGCAGATTTTTATTCACACACCCTTTATCTATCATTTTCAGCGAAAATTGTGTCCATACCAATTTATGGTCAGGCCCTTAATTGGACCATGGCTACCATGGACTATAGTCTCCCCGCACTTGCAATGTATATCGGGGTGCAATGTCTGTACCCTTCAATATACCCATCATTTTTTATTATGATTTTGTGCTATTATAGCATTCTACAATCTTGATGTGTTTTTTTTCATCGTATCAAAATAATTTCTGTCAGCAGATTGTAGCTAAATGATTGTTATACAGGGTTAATTTTAATGTATCGTATGAAATAATTTAAAATATATACTTGATATTTACATGTATGTATTGCACTTTACTTCAATTTCCCTGCTCATCGTCTATACCTTTAATCTTTTCTCTAACTATATTGCAATGTCATGATTTAAGCTTTGTACTTGATTTTTATAATACCCTTGATTAATACTTTGTATTTCATTGCTTTCAGTACCATTATCATGATGTATATGATTACTTGTATTTTCCTTTTTTTTTTTCCTTTTCTTCCTTTGCTCATATCGTCTACCCTTGGACTTTTTCCTTAACTACCAAAATGTCAATTTAAATTCTCACTGTATTATTTTATGATTATGCTTACCATACATCAAGCAGTTTTCTTTTTGTGGTGATTTTTGAGAGTCGTAACCAATATTTTGTCTTTTTTGTACAAATTTGATCTTAGTCCCTAATTTGAATTTCACTGCATTTTGGTTGTTGTTTTTTTTTTCTTTCTCCTGTTACTTAGTTTTTGTTTAATCAAGTTAGCATTTGTATTCTTAGCCGCTTGTTTGTTTTTTTTTTCCTCTGGATTGTCTTTATTGCATTTCTCGCTGACGTGTCAACACATCTTGTTTACAGGTATTGTTTTCACTTTATCTACCGCTTTCTCATTTGCTCTTCTACTTCCTTTTCAACCTACCTCATCCCATCCAATTTTCAGTTTTCTCCCTCACTCTCACACTATCTCTTTATTCTCTCTCTCATTCTCTCTCTCCTCTCTTATACCCCATCTCGCGATATTTTCCCTTTGACTTACCTTTCATATGGCCATGCCCTGCTATATACGAACAGCCATTTAACCACCAGCTTCATACGAAGACTTTCGCACATCATTAAAAATTGAATTTTTTTTTTTTTTAATAAATTCCAAACACTAAAATTGAACACATCAAACTTAAATAATTCCCTTTTGCATCCGTTACTCACAGACCCCATATCATCTCAACATGTGAACCACCCCACCTTCACCCAACCCACAAACACCCTGTTCTGATCCCGCTATCCAACTGACACACTTTACCAAACACACTAATAAAACCATCAAGCAACGACTCGTGGCATGTGGGCCGTTATTGACTTTACACGCTCTTATTCCTGGCCGGAACAACGGGCCGAGAGTCATGAAACGCAAACTTTGGCTCTCGTTGGCATCTGGGCCGTTAAAAATAAAATAAATTGCCCCTCGTTGCATTTGGGCCGTCGTGCCCGCAAAACGCCCCGTTCCGGGTTTCAGGTGTTAAAAATATGAATAATAAGGCATCATGATTTCATGAAAAAAGATTTACACACTGATTTGAAAGCAGCAATGTATTGAGCCTCTTGAAAAAGGAACACTCATTCCACAAACGTGGAAGAGCCACAACAAGAATTAAGAAAGAGGAAGTTCTCTGCTGGCAGTTACAATGCAAAAGTCTGGACTATTTATTCTACTTTGCACAAGTAAACTAAAGTTTCAGGTAAAAAAAAATCATTCAAAAGCTTGTAACCAAAGACCAACCTTCCCAAGTATCTTTGAAATCTACCCAATTTCCACTTCTGATTTTGTCATAACCTTGGGATTCAATTATTATTTTGTCAGGAATGGCCACTGACCAACCACATCCCCAGTCCCCGAAACAAGGGAACCTTTGTTACCAATCCTGCCACAGCAAGGCCAACGCAAACACACATGGCAAGAACTACACAGTGCCAGTGAAGGCCACAATACGACTGAGACATCCTCACAAACCGGGTGCCCACAGAGTTCACCTTCGGACATTGGTGTCCCTCAATGAACTTGTAACTAGGCTAATTCCTATTGATCCCACCCCTGAATAGGGAGAATACCCTGTTGTATGCAGATATACATGAGGAAGCTGCCCCGTCTGATGTGCCCAGAGTGTGCTGCCGTAGGAACCCCTTTTTGGTGCACCAAAAACATTCAGAGGCTTGGCCATAACAGGTAATTGGTTGCATTTCTTTTTACTAAGCTGGGGGGTGAGTAATTTTAACCTTACCTGGCACTTGTGTTAAGCATTTCCTGGCTTCGCACACAAGGCCTTTCGTGGGTAACAGATTGACCTCCAGCGACCTCCTGCTAGCATGCTTGTGTGGGCAGACCTGCCGTATCAGTTTACAGTTTCACTGAAAACCAGCCTAGAAGGTAGACATTGTGTCTATAAATCAAGGGCAGGTTCCGACCAGAATTGCCTGTGTCTCCCTAGCTGTTAGGCATGGTTCAGCTTCACTGCGCTAAAGCTATGAAACCGCTGAAGCGTATCTGGGCTACTTCTAGCCAGGGATCCCAGGTAGAGTTCTAAATAACACAACATGTAGTTGCCTGACAAGGATCGGAGTAAACCACATGATGGTCGCCACATAATCATTAAAAGGCTATTAATACTGGGGGGGACTTGACTTTGGAGGAGACGGGGATGATCAGTCAACAACTCTAACTAGGGTCATTCTGTAGAGATTTTGCCTCAAGAGGGGGTCTTCTCATGAGAAGACCAAAACATGGGTCAATTCAGTGAGTCCATGTAACCCATTCTAGTACTTTTGGACATTTTTGACAAAATGGACATGATTTGTAGAAAACATGTCACTGTAGGAAACTTGGGCAATGTTGACATTCCTACTAAATGAATAGGGGCCAAGTTGGTGAGGTTTTATGTCTTTCTGTGGCACACTAACACTGCAATATTCAATGATAACCAGTCAACTGTGTAGAAAATTTGTTAAAACATTACACACAGAACATTTTCCGATCAGTACTTTATCATCCACTTCACAGTGGAAATAGAACATTTTCCATCATGAAGGTTGCAGAAATTTTACCGACAAGCTTGTCACATCCCACGGCATTCTGTCTGTAGCACCATAAAAAATTGTGAACTACTGTAAGTAGAGCTGGTGTAGATTTGTTTTAAAAATTTTGTTGCTGGGCCATTGTCTGGATAGTTCCATGTTAGCCTAGCTAACTGAGATTGAGATAAATGAAGTTCCACTAGGGGAGTTTGCGTGCATTGTTGATTGCCTATTTAAGAACTAGAGTGGCACTGATATCAAAAAGTAGTAAAAGGAAAACCAAAGTTTAAATCCGGTTTGTCCCCGCTAACACGGGTGGCCGGATTCACCTCACTTCACACAAGACTCTGTGTGAGGATTTATTGGAGCAAAAGATATTGACTGGATGCCCTTCCTGATGTCCAATGTGCTGGAGTTGCTGCCAGTTAGCTCTCTGCGAGCCAACACCCTTAAGTAGATCTCTTTTTAGTTCGACCAGGGTAACCAGCTTCCCCTCCTCATCCTATTTCATTAGACCTGATGGGGATGACGGTTTAGTCACCGACAAACCGGCCCTGCGACAGATAGTAATTTCTACCCATATAGATTCCTCTCACTGATTTGGTTAAAAGTAGAGTCATTAAAACAGCTGGGCCCCTTTTTTTATGAAGATACATCATGCTGAACTGTGGCCGGGTATGGCAATCGACTGTGCCCGGGAAATAATAGAACAGTCTCAACACCGTGTTCATAGATCGCTTGTGTGTGCGTGTCCCCTGTATGATAAGCATTGTAAATAGACGGTAGGCCTTGTCAGTTCAGGAAATCTTTTAACCAATCAGATGAGAAGAATCTATATATTCGGTATATAAAACAAATATTGACTTCTTAATATTTGGGGCATAGTTAAAATTATAGGCCCTCGGTGGTGTCAAAACTCTGGATATGCCCTCAGCCTTCGCTTGGGGAAGGGAATGGTTTTGATTTTTGACATCAACTTGGATGTATAATTTTAACCGTGCCCTCATAGCAGTCAATGTTTGTACACTGGTTACCAGGATACCAGTAGCAGGCCTTCCAATTTGAGGCTGGACTTCAACACTCTCAGTCACATGTTTGCCACATGTGATTTTCATTCCCACTTTCCTTACAAAACTAATGATATTGATCAACTTCATTTCCACAGGTTTTTTCAGGAGGGAACAATTGCTACGGGAACGCAAAAGGTTGGGCTCATTTGGGATCACAACCTATGATGTGGAGGTGGAGTCGGGCAAATTTCTCTTCCCAGCGAGTAGTTCACTTTTTACGTGTAATGACCCAACATTGGTGGTGAGTGGAGTTGTGGTCAGCAGAGTTGGAATTGGAAATTGTTGTTGATTGTTGCCAAAAAGGAGCCCAATTTTGTTAGCAGTCATTGGTTTCAATATGTACAAGAAACAGGAATTATCATATCATGGTCCTTTGTTTAAAAACCAACTGTGTTAGCTTAGGTCACATGTTTTCTATTACTATATGCTTTTATATATGGTGGAAAGACTCTCCATCAATCTCTATATAATGTTTACTTATTACACAAAATATTTTTCTGTGTTTGTGGTATTTTCCAGACCCAACCAGTCTTCCCAGAGGAAGTTGTCACAATGTGTCCAGGAGGACGTTCTTGATCCCAAACTCTGTCCATCAAATAGCAACCATGTGTCCATTTAGCCATTAGTAGGACCCTCTGGGTTACTAACACAATCACTGGAGAAGAGAAAAAGGGAAACTTTTGCCACAAAGGTAATGTAATGTGTTCATTGCCAATATGTCCACTATCCAGATAATGAGGTGCAGGAGGAGATCAAATATTTACATTGCCCCTAAATTACATATCAGACTAGTTGAATAAGGAGGTTGTGGTTATAGCTTGTGACGTTGGGAGCAAAGCATGCTCTAGAATTTTTTAAGGGGATGCAAACAAAATTTGAATTGTTTACTTAACGTCATCAAACCTCTTGTGGACTTTTCTGGCAAAATCACGATGATGATACATCATTTGTTTTCCCTGTTTGGTGTCTGTAGACTGGGGGAATGCGGATAAAACATCAGGGGTCGAGTGCGCTATGACTTTGTGTACAAATCTTTCAGGCTACAACTGCTCACCCCCCCACATTCGCTGGTAATTTGGACAATAGCCCTTTAAGACGGGTAGAATAAAATTCATTGGCAAAGGGCTTGGATGCACCCTAACCCACAATCAATTTTGTAGTATTTGTGGTTTATAGTAGCATTTTAAGATAAAAAATCAAATGTACATGGTGGGCGTCTGCCTGCGGAGTGCCCATCCCTCTGTCTTTGGCGTTTTGAGCCAGAAATCCCTCATATAATGTTGCTATGGGGGGTTTTTCGCTACTCTGCCCCCGCACAGCGAGTCTGTTTTTTGCATTCCCAGTCTTATGCCGGTACCCATTTATACCCTGGGTGGAGAGAGGCAAGCGAGGTAAAAGGCCTTGCCCAAGGGCACAACACATTGTCGACGCGGGGCTCAACCCACAACCTTATGCTGATGAGGCGACCCTGATTCCACTGCAACCACAGTGTGTTAAGATGAAAGTTGGGATATATTGTGGTAATTGGTAAGGTGCTCACAAATTTTGCCTTTGGTTTCAAACATATTAAATAGTAGCACAGTGAAGTCACTCTCAACTCAGATTACACCCCTTGCATGAAGAAGAAGGAACCCTTTTTACACTAACACTTTGAAGTTAGCAAAGTTATGTGTGTGCTGTGTTGGGGTGGAGGGGGTAGGGTACCAGGTGGATTACACTCGGCCACCAACCCCAATAGTCACACCCTATTATTTTTTTCAAGGAAACTTTTAAAACAACATTAATCCATATTCACAACATCTTCATGGGTCATTGTTTTCTTTTATTCTATCCATATCGTTAAGATCCCAAGAGTGCTGGTGTAGCCTCTTGATCATACAAGATAGTTTATCGCACACAGCTACGGGTGGCAACCAGCTCGTCCAAAAGCTCACACAACCATAGAGGGCGCATGTTGACCCTCCTACATTGTCCGCATCTTGTATGAAGAGGTCGACGAGAGTGATGTGGAAATCTTACACATTGTAATCGTCTACAATGGTACTAATGGTGTGGATGATTACAGGTAACCCCAGGTCATGTAAGGCAATTAATTTCCCCAAGTGCATATATCAGTACTAGGTCAGGATTACAGCATTTGACCATGTTCAAATTGTTCTTTTTTTATATTATAATTAGTATAATCACGTGACTCATGTGTGGTGTACACAGTTTGACAACTGCTATAATCGGGATTGAAAGAGCTAAATCATTACACTGAGCTGATTTCCTTTACACACACCAATGTTGACTGCAACATATGCATTTTCCCGTTTGAGAAGTGGAATGCCCAAAAACCTATAACAAAACACCCCCAAGCAAATGGTCCAACCATGACCCCAGGTCACAACCGCATTTGACCTTTGCTCTCTTCTTATTCCGTATTGGGCCTCACCTGAACGACGTGGTTCATCGCGGCTCTGTCAAACTGCAGCCAAATTTGAGACTTTATTGTTACAGATGATGGTCTTCTTAATCGGAATACTCCTATATATATACCACACCATTTACTGGATTTATATCTGGATTATACTAATTGGAATAATCACTCTAACCTTGTCGGAATAGCCTTGTTGTTTTTTTCGCCCTTGGAGAGTCTTTTAGATATATATCCTTTTTTTTTGCCGCCGTTGCGGTCATGTGATTTTTGTGGTCGGGAAAAGGTAACAAAGGCAGCCATTGCCGCACGTGTTGGCGTGCTTTGGATGCCTATTTTTTAGGAGCCTTTTTCTGTTTCGTATTGTACTTGTTTACTATCAATAAAACAGTTCTATTGGTGTGTGTGTCCTATTTATTTTTTTATTCTTATGCTTGTTGTATATTTTATAAAATATGTTGAAAACTGACGTTGAAAATCTTACCGCGTTTGAACTTTGTTACCGCTACGGTATCTTTGTCCCGTGTTGGCGGGTCGGGTCTTACCGCGGCACGCCTTTGTTGTTCAATTTTCAACGCTCGTTTTTCCGGTTCTGACCGCGCGCCTTTGGGCGTCGCTTTCCCCCTCGCCCCGCCCCGCGACCCCTCTTTCTCCGTGCTTTCATTACGGGTCTCGCTTCCGCTGTCGGCTCTCCCCGTTTGGTTGTGCTCGTTCCTTTTTCGGTGGCCTTTCTGTTTTTAATGGTTCGCCATTGAACACAGTTTCCCTTTCTATGTTTCGCTAAGGAAAAAAGGGGGGTTGTGTTCGGCGCTCCCGTCCGAGGTTCTTCCAGTCTCAGGGCGGCCCGCTGCTTTGGGAGCACCTAAAGAATGTTGTAGCTTCGGCTACTTCATGGCGTGTAGTGGAGGGGTGTTTCTCTCCTCGGAGTTTTCGCCCGTCTCCCTCGCCAAAACACGGCCTGTGCTCGCCTGGTCTAGCCTAGGTGCTTTCTTCCCGTGCATGCTAGCGCGGTCTGCTCTATCTGCCTTTTGTTCCCTGAGGATGTTGGGGCGGCTGCCGGACATCCGTATGGCAGCCTCGGTTGCTTTCTTAGTGTGCTAGTCGGCAGGCCTTCCCTCGGTGGCTTGCCTGGCTAGCACGCTGGCGCCGGCGCTGGCTCGCCTTATTTAGCTCGTTGCTTTATCGGTGGCGTCTAGCGTGGTCTGCTCTGCCCTTACCCTGTGGGATCGGGGCCGGAGCTGCAGTCCGTCCGGTAGCGGTTTGTTGGCAATGATTACGCCCGGGTTTTTCTCGGGCCGATCCATCGCATAACGACACCCGGCGCTTGTGGTTTGGGGTCCTCGGACTCTGCAAACGCACCCCCGTGGGTAACCCGCCCCTCGGCTTGTTCGTTAAGCCTTAGGTGGTTTTCCTCGCGCAGCCCCCCCCCCGTTACGGGGCGCCGCGGGTTGTCGGTTAACCTCACTGCTCCCCACAGTGGCTAGCCTGCTAGCCACCGGTGTCAATTCTGGCTCGGGCTGCATGCTCCACCAGGCCTTCACGGGCTGGTGGGCGCGCGGCGCTTCCCATGTTTGGTCCCCACTTACGCGGGGTACCGGCGCGGTTAACTGGTGCGGATCGTACCAGCGCTAGTTCCGCTAACGGTTCACCTTTCCCGGCACACCACCGCAGTCTAGCACCGCTAGCCACGCTGTGTTAATCTGGCTCGTGCTGCTGCTTCACCAGCCCTTCACAGGCTAGGTGAAGCGCGCGGCGCTTCTCCAGGTTGGTCCCCGCTTACGCTGGGTACCGTGTGCGGTTATTGGTGCGGTTCGTCCAGCTCCAAGCCTATTTCCCGCTACGGTTCTGCCGTTAGGACACACCCCGTGGGTGTTTTCCGTTCTCGGGGGGTGGGCGCTCGGCGCCCGCCGTCGGGGCAGCCTCCGGAGCTTGCCTCCGCGGGGGGTTCAGTGCAGGCCGCAGCAATGCCCTCTCAGGCTCGCTGCGTTCCCGTGCTAGCCTATGTCGCTATTAGTCTCTCTTCGCAGGTTGTATAGTTCGTGGCTCCGGGACTTCCAGGCTGTTTCTCCCGGCCCTTCGGGCGCGAGTAAGTTCCTTCCTTTTATGCGTCTCACCTCTCGAGGGATTGGCCTCGTTGCAGGTTGTGTTTATAGATATTCCGTCACGTCGTTGGCGTTGAATTTCGCGGGCCTTACCACTGCGATCTGGTCTCCTCTTACGTGGGCTGTTGCTCGGGCGTTGCTTGTCCACCTTCGCTGGTGTTGACGTTCCACCTCGTCGCCGCGACCTTGTCTCCCTTGCGGGGATGTCCCGCCGCTTGGGCTCTCGGCATCCCCTCGGGGATGCCGCAGGTCTCGGCGGATCTCTCGGGTCTATCCAAGTCCTGCTTCTTGGCAGGCTCCCGCGGGGGGCGGACTAGCCTAGTTGGCTTCACCCCCTATCGGGCTGGCATGTTGCCCGCCTTAATGTGTGCACCCATCTCAACTTGTGTAGTCCCGGGGGGTGGTTTTACCGCGTCTTCCGCTCTTCCGCGTTTGCTCTAGCTTCTACATGCAGGGTCCCCCACCTCTTTGGTTGGGTGCGCTTAGGGTTCTCCTGCCCTGCTGCTGGCTGGCCTTGTCCGCCTCGGCCTGGGCATTGGGCGCATCCTGCCGTGCCATAGCTTGCAGCTTCATCGGTGGCCAGACTTAGCCTTGTGCACACTTCCCCCACCTCCGCGGGGGTGCTTTCGCTGCTCGGTCTCCCTTCCTTCGAAGCGTTGGTAGCCTTGGGCCTGGTCTGCTACCCTCCTGTGGGCTATTCAGCTCTGGGTCACCGGCGCTTCCGTCGCTGCCTCTGTTGGCGGCTGACTGTTGCTGCCCCGGTACCCTGAGCTCCTTCTCGGTGCTAACCGGGCCCCGTTCTGTGCGCCCATCAGGGACTTGGAGGCCTCTGGCTCTGCCAGTTAGCGCTACCAGCTAGGCCTTTTGCGGTCTGGCTCTTAGGCTCTCGCTGTAGCTTCTGCTACTAGGCCTCTGTCCGCCGTCTCCCTTGGGGGACTTGGACGTGGGCTATGAGGCAGCTTCACTGCTCCCCTCCTGGGGATCGGCTGGGCCTAGCGTTGCTTCCGAGCGGGCCTCGTGACAGTTGCCGCTGGCGTTAGTCTCTGTTCCCCCCTTGGGCAAGAACGCCATGTAATCCATTGATGTGGTATGGGTCTTTGGGGTCTTTAGCCCCGACTTCCTGGGAGGTCGTGGCCGTTAGCCTTGGCGGTCCTTTGACTTCGCCTTGGCTTCACATCGCCTAGCTTTGCTACTCGGCTTAGACCCTTCATCTCCAGTCGGGGTAGCTGGCCGGGTTTCTTTCCATGCAGCTTAGCTGGACCCTTGTCGGGCCTAGTCGAGCATAGCCTGGCCTCTGGCCTATGGCTATGCTCTCTGCTTGGTATGTTACAGATTGGCCCCCCTTCGGGGTTCTTGAGGCCTGTGCCTGTGCCGATCTAACGTGGCGCCCGCCAGGGGCTTCACTGGGCCGGCCTAGCCTGGGTAGTGGCTTTATGTCCTTCCCCCCCTTGGCCTTACCCGCCGTACGGGAACCTGAACATCCGTCTTGGCCGTGTTTTTTTTCCCTTCCCTCCGTCCGTCACTCTCGTGCGGGCGTGAGACCTTGGTTTATATGCCGGCTGGGTGCCTCTGGCCTAGCCTGCTCTGGCCGGTCCCGGGCCTTGGGGTCAATTCAGTCTGAGCTGGTGCTCGGGTTTCCCTCTTTGGGGCTTGGCTCCCCCCAGGTGTATGCCCTTGCCCCTTCTGGGCTCCGTTTTGTGTCCTGGGCGCGGGTGGTTGGCTCTGGTGCCTAATCTTACCTGTGCTCCCAGGTCTTACTTCTCACCCCTTGGGCTAGCCCTTGAGGTCTTTCGACTTGCCTGGACTCCGCCTACTATTGGGTCGGTGTCTTGGCCGTGGTCTCCTTCTCCTCCCGTTTGCTGGGGAGATAGGGGCTGCCTTTGACGGTTCCTGGCACATTCCTTAGGCTCCCCCGGCTGGCTAGCCTGGTCTGCTGTCTCCCCTGGGGACTTGGCGTGGGCTTTGGTCAGCTCGACTGTGCCCTCGTTGGGGCTCGTTGTAGGGCTTACTTGGGCCTTGTCCGTCCTAGCGTGGGGCTCGTCCGGGCCTAGCGTTTGGGGCTCGTCCGGGCCTTACGCGGTTCGGTTTAGGCCCCGGGGTGTGCTCTGCCTCCCGATCTTCGGGTCTGTCTTGGGGATCCTTTCCCCCCCACCCAGCGTCTTTCCAGGCCCCGTTGTTCGACTCCCTCTCACTTGCGGTTTTCGTGCCACGCCTTCGTCCCAACGGTGTCTGCCCTACGGGGACTCGCTGCGAGGGGGTCTCTCCCTGTTTTGGTGGTTTTCTCCGAACTATCGCCTTCACGGCGGCTTTCTTTCTCAGTTGTTCTTGGGCCTTGGCATTGCATGGTCCTTGTCTTCCCGCTGTGCCTTGCGACTGCTTCGTGCTTTCCCCTTGGTCCCCACTCGGGGTCTGGGGGCACTTCATTCCGCTCTGGCTCCCTGTCTTTATTATCTGGGAGCCCTTGATCATGGTGGTCTGCCCCCTTCCGACTGGGATTTTTTATCCCGTATCTCTGGTCGTTCCAAGTCTTGACCTGGCTGATCGTCGGTTGGGAGCTCCCCTCGCTCCGCGTGGGAATTTCTCGGGGCGTCAACCCGTGTTGTGAGCCATTCTTTCCATGTCTGACGTCTCGAGTTGGTTACTCCCTCCTCTCGAGGCTTTGGTGATACTTAGTCGGTATCTCGCCTGTTCGGATAGCACCTCTCTGGTGGCTCTCTTCACTTTCTTCGCCTCAGCTATATCGTGTCGAAGCCACTGTGCTGCCGGCTGACCTCCTTCTTGGTGGCATTCCTATTCTTCTGCCCATAGCCGATTCGCTACCGGCTTCCTGTTTGCCCCCTCGATACCGATTTTTCTTCGAGGGCGTTCCAAGTTCTATCACTAGATCATTCTGTTCCTCTACGATTGGTCAGCCTTCTCGTCTGCTTGCAGAGTCCGCCACTGGGTAGTCTTCTGCTTCGGCGCTTCCGCGAGCAGTACGCTCCCCCGGCTCGGGTAGCCTCTCGGGGCTCGACTCGTTTTTTCTGTGGAGGCTAACCTGTGGTTTTTCCCCTCTGGCCGACTTCTCGGTGGTTCGCCCACTTTGTCTGCCTTTTTCGGGCCGGGATTGACTCTTGCGGCCCGACCTGGGGGCGTGCTAGTTTATCATTCATCTAGCCTTGACTGCTCCTCGGTTGCCCGGTGCTGGTACCGCGGCTCCCGGTATTGCAGAGGTATGCCTCGTTCTTTTTTCCTCGGTAGTTTCTTTCTCCTCGAGTCGAGGCCCTGATCGTCCCGCCCTCTCTTGGCTGCGACAGCCTGAGATGGGACTTTTCGCTTATCTTGAGGCTTTGTTGACTGTCTCCGATCGTCCGTTGCTTGGATTTTTCGGTCGACTAGCCACCCTCCCACAGTCAAGGGTTGTTTTGGTTTCGTTCCTCGTGATGGTGGCTCGTTCCTTTGCCTCCTGTAAGTCCTCCGTTCCTGACCCGAAAGCTGTTCCCTTCCCCTCTGGAATCTGAGTTTTAATCGGCAGTCTCTTTGGCGAAGCCCCCAATTATTCCTTGGGTGCGGCGCGCTCTAGTCCTCGCCTTTATTACTACTCGTTCGGGTCCCCTTCCCCCCTGCTGAATTAGCTCGGAGATTTCCTTCTCCTTTGTAGCTTCTTCTCCTGGGTTAGGGTCGGACTTATCTCTCAGTCCTTCATCGGGGCTGGGGCCTTTAGCCTTACTTCAGTCTCTCAACCTTTGTCTCCCCTGGGTCTCTCCCTGTTGGGTTCATCTGTGTTTTTCTGTTATCGGACCCCCCTCTTTAGGGGGCGCGCTCCTCTGTTTTTTGGGTTTAGGCTTCTTTGCCCCGCTTCTTTACGCGGGTCCGCCTTGCGCTGCTCTGGCTCCCTCTCGGATCCGCAGTTGTTCGCAAGGCTGAGAGGCCTTGTTCTCCGCCCTTGCCGCGGAGTGCTTCTGGCCCGTTGTCAAAGGCCTACGTCGCACCCAGTCTCCTTCAGCAGCTCTTCCTCTCGCCTATTCCTTAGGCTTGGTATTTCTCTGCGGGGATTCGGGCTCTGGCTCTCCTCCAAAAAAACTTTGGTTAAATAAGAAATTTAAAACACATTATAAAGTCTAAGGTACTATTACTCACCCTTGGTGTACTCCCTGTCAGGTGAGTTATTGGCTTCCTGACTTTTAGGAATCTAGATTCCTTGTGTGTTTTCGTGCTCTGGCGTTTTTTAGTTAAACCTTTGGCTGCATCCTAGAGACCCGCTCTTCGAAACATTACGTTCCTCCTCCGACTGCTAGGTGCTAGGTCTGGTGTTGCTTGAAAATATTCATTCAACGGAGGCTAATGCATATGTTCAGTCAACATTGGTGTAAAGGAAATCAGCGCAGTGTAAGATCTTAGTCAAAAACATAAATCAAAGAGGCCTGATATCCTTTACAATGTTGACTTCCCTCTTCCAGGCCCGCCCCACAAAAACCTGTAGTTTCTGGGTCCGTCTGGGCTCAGGGCCCAAAACGGAATAAGAAAGAGCAAAGGTCCAACGGGGTGTGACCTGGGTCACTGGTTGGACATTTTTGTTAGGGGTGTTATAGTATTTATGGGGCATTCCAGCTTCTCAAAAGGGAAAGGATATGTTCAGTCAACATTGGAAAGGAAACAGGCCTCAGCTCAGTTTATGATTTATAAAACATAATGTGTTTTTGCCTCTTATCTCTAAAAAGATAGAAAAGTCTTTGTGGGAATCATGCCATATAGGCTGCAAAGTTCATGAATTTGTATGTTAATTATAGCACCCTCTATAGGCCCATTCTTATAGAAAGACGTGCAAAACTAGATTTTTAAGAAAAAACTTTTGCCCGCAATGAAATTTGTATTTATTCAGTGGAATAAATAATCAAAATTATGTTTGTCCAAAGTATGGCGCGTGATATTTTTGTTTATTCGCTTTTGTCATAATAAATGAGGACTTCAAACAGCTGTGGGATATTTAAGTGGTTTTCATTTTCCAATTTGACAGTTTGAACAAATGCAGTTTGCTTAAAACTTTGATTTCCACCTTACTAACAAAAGTTGAGATTTTTATATCATCTGAGACGTTAAGCCATAGCCGGCTTGTGTGCCTTATGTGCAAATTTGATGGACTTGTAAAGAAATTTGCAATTTTTATTTCTATCCGTAACAAACGGCAATTGCAGCACAGTGGCCTAGCAGGACACTGGGTTCACAGTGTATGAGGCATTACTCGTAACACCAAACACCAAACCACAGATCGACGTTAAAAGGAAATTATGGGAAGACATTTTCTCAAAGATATTAAGTGAATGATAAATAACACCAACCAAATCCCTCTGATTTAAAAACAATACCTAAAAACAGCAACGTTATTAAAATCATTCATTAATTGTTGAAATTAGGAAAATAATGAATCAAAAATAAATATTTTTATTGTAAAAATGCCCTGTGTGGTCTTATAAAGTGTATGTTAAATTAGGGGTGCAAATTTTGGGTAATTGCGCTCACGGGTACCCGGACACTATTTTCGAGTGGGTACACGGGACTCGAATTTGTTATGTTCCAAAAATAACTTGGAAAATAGTGAGTCAGCACCTCGAAAGCGGCACATGTTGACATACCCGTATAACTAATTGGATTTACTATGTTCAAGGTTTCAAACAGTGCAAATTTAAATTAGAAAATCACAAACTTGCCACAAAAATGTATAGCTATATTTTGCACTATCAAATTCAATAAGAATTTTAATTTTTGTTTAAAAAATGTGCTTTAATAAACTAAATTTGTAGCGGAACACCTCGGGTGAATGTACAAAATGATGGGCTCCCATTCCTAAACTGCCGCCGTACCATGTAGCAATCAAAAAAACAATCCTCGTCGCTAAATTGCCATAAAATACAGTTAACCAATCGGCAAATGTATTATCCCGCTCTTCAAAACATTATGTTTCCGCCTCCGACTACTAGGTGCTAGTCTGGTGTGATTGAAAATATTTTCATTCAATGGGAGGTTAATGCATATGTTTCAGTCAACATTGGTGCTAAGGTAAAGGGAAACTCACTCAGTGTAATGATTAGTCAAAAACACATTATGTTTTATAAATCAAATAAACGAGGCCTTGATTTCCTTCCAATGTTGACTTCCCTCTTCCAGGCTCGCCCCACAGCATGATATATACCCGCGTCCGTGTGGGTTTGAGCCAAAGCGGAATTAAGGGAGAGCTAAGGTCAACAGGGTGTAACCTGGGGTCACTGGTTGGACAATTTTTCATTATGGGGGGGGTGTTTTATAGGTATTTGGGCCATTCCACTTCTCAAAAGGGAAATGCAGATGTTCAGGTCAACATGAAAATTGGAAATCAGCCTCATATATGATTTATAAAAACATATGTGTTTTGACTATTAAACAAGTTATCAATGACCTGCGTTGGCATTAGGTCTCCACCACTAGGGCAACTAGATTGCAATGGCATTGCACATTTCGTGAGGTTAGAATTGGTTTATGTGCAAGATGTAAGATGTTTGGACCAGGACTATTGTGAGTAACAAATATTGGTGTTTTTTAGGTGGGGGTTTTTTGTTTTATTTTTGTGTTTTGATTGGTTTGTGTCACCTGCTGTAGCAGGAAGACTTATAGGGATTTTTTTGTCACTGTGGGCTGTGAGCAGTGTTCGTAAACAAAGGTTAACAATTGGTCATTTCTCACATAAGCATTGACTGATTTTACAACTTGTACTTGGTCAGAAGAGAACCATGCCCCAAGGCACATAGTGGTTGAAACCCAACAGTGATCTTTGATGACCATATGTGAACTTGGACCCCTGCGGGACTGTCTGTTGGCAAAATTCTATGGCAGGCAAACAAGTGTTCCCAGGGAAGATGCTGTATTTTTTTGTACTAAATTTCAGTAGCTGACAAAACACTTGTTATTGTTCCAGGTACGCAAATGCTAAAGTAGATCTGAAGATCGATTGATAGAATTTGTATTGATCCTGAGGCGCAAAGGGAAGCCCCCCCAATAAGGCCCCAAGAACAAAAAAACAAGTTGTCTCTGAAGACCGCCAATATTTAGTTAAAAGGAGTCTTTTTAGTGCCTGTTTTTATTTTTTAGGTTTGCTCACTTGGAAAGATTTTTTAATTTCAGAAAAAAAAAAATGAAAAAAATTGGAAAAAAAGGGGCCAAAAATGCAATAATATTTGTTTTTAAATCCTAATTTCACATTGGGCATTTTTAGAAAAAAAAAGCGCATTTTGCATTAGCATTTTTCCACATTTCTTCTGAGACAAACTTTTTTGCTGGCCTAATATGAGCAGCGCCAATCATCAACAATTGGGTTTAGCATGTCGGTTAAACTAGTATAGTATCCTAACATTTCCTACAATGACGATCAAAAGCAAATCCCTAATAAGGATAATAAAACTGATTAATTTTTACTCATACTCAACGCTCTGTCTGTATGGAAATTTAATGACACACTCAATTGAATGCAATTTTCATATCTTCTACAATGCTGTTTCCACCAAGTTAATACTTATTCTTTCCATGAAAGCAAAACTAAATCACATAAATTGGACAGGCATGGGATTTTAAGTGAGAGCATCACATTAATCAATTTCGTTAATAATCAATAAACACTTTCTTCCGTATCACATGTTAGAATCCGTCAAGTAGAAGAAAAGTCTTAGCTGATCTCTAGAATCGTGGTTTCCATGGATGGAGTACATTGTCCGGGTAGGATGGACACCCGATGGCGAGCAAGTAAGTATACTTTCGCTTGTGATCTGAGGCCGAGGCTGTGGGCATGTTATAAAAATATGCTAACCAAAAGGCACAAGGTGAAATAATTACCAGATATTTACATGCATATGGATTTGACTGGATTAATGGTTAGGACTTGAACTGTATTTTAGCTTAAAGTAATTCATGGCTACCCATCTGAAAGATTAAAAATTTTTGCTAAAATTCTAAAAGTTAAGTATGGGTTTTTATGGTTAACAAAGTTATTTGTGGCTTAGAAGTTAAGTCATAGAGAGATGCTGGGTGATTTAGATCAATATTGTTCATAAAACTTTATTTCCCATTACTCCACAGTTGAAAACACAAACAGTTATTGGAGGAGTGCGAAAAAGGTCTATAGGGCCCAAAAACTCAAGCACCCAATTCGAATTGAGAATACTAACACGCAAAACAGGTGGTGTACTACCAATAGCACTATGCAGAAAAGCACAGAAATTGGTATCCCTGTAACACTTGTAACCCATTCTTGTTAGACTACCATCATAAGTCAATACTCTATAGGTTCATATTATTGTTTGTTATTTTGTTGTCGGCGAATCTTAGTGCATGGCATTGTAGTAAGGGTCTCTACCAAGAAACAGGGAACCATTTGTGGACATCAAGGTCAGTAATTAGATCTACACCACATGTGCTTATGTGTAGGACTGGATGTTTATGTTTTTGGCTCTAGAGTGACCCTGACAACTCTGCAGTTTCCTTTCCTATAGCAATGCCTAGTAGATGATACACTAGGTATAGGTAGTGCAATAACATGATTTTGTCCCAAATGGCGTATTTGTGACCTCTTCATTTAGAAAGTTTTCCAGTTTTAGACTACTAAAAATTATTTTCTTTTTTCCTGGAATGCCACTCAATATTTAGGAACTTAGACTTGTGTATGATGTTAAATGTTGTGTTTGTTTGTGATGGGTGTTTGCATATGTGCGTGGTGTGAATTGGAACTGTGTATAATGTTTAATGGTAAAAAAAAAACCAAAAAACATTAAAAATTAAAAATGTTTTTCAAATGTGGGTTATGACAGCAAAAACAATTCAAGTACAGGTGGGGGGGGGAGGAGAGTTCTCACATTGGAAGTATGGTTATGTACCACTTATAAGTCCCTCATTTTCAGCGCTCTTTTTTTATTAAGTTCAGTGACGCCCCTTTAGGACCATCCAAGAGACCATACTTTTCATGGTCCAATAGCCACATTCTACCAACATTTTCTTCAAAACCCCTCAACAAAGTAGTGGGAATTGAGGATGATGCAGCTTATGTTATTTTCTTTTAAAATTTTCTGACAACCTAGTTCGGAGACCCTTTTTGGGGCCTCAAAATAAGACCACCCACCCGGTACAGTGTGTTAATTATAGTAGATATCGAGTTGATACTTTGTCCCCCCTGGAGTTTTGTGACATATTCAATTCAGTCGGAGAGGGGGAAATGAAAGAATAGAATTCAACCCAATGAACGTGCCACACGGATTCTATTTTGGGGACACTCGGTCTTAGTAACCCAATCACTGCCTATAATACACTATTTCATTTCAGTATGGAAACGCCAATAGTGTATTTCAGGCTTTAATTAACATTCCTCACAATAAAATTATTAGACAAGAAGTCCCCTGCGCCTCATGAATTTTTCACTCTGACAAATAATTCAAATCAGGTTTACGGGGGTCCATATCAGAAGAATCGAGTATAAGAAAGCCAGAAAAGCCAAAATTGAAAAAAAAAAGCCTCAAAGTTGCAGGAGAGTCCATGCTATGACAAAATTTTGTAAGTACTTTGGTAGTTGAACAGGCTCAGTGAATCATACTGGTTTTGACGGTGGGGAAAGTTTCCTTTATTAAATGGTTGATTGATTTGGTGGTTGAGTTGGTGGCTGACAGGAAGGGGAAATGCATATTGTACAATGGCAATTATGCTTTCAAACAGATCGGGTTTCATAACTTACATTCTGACCGGTAGTCTGCTCAGGTCGAAAAAGCACAAAAAGAGGATCTTTAGTTTTACTTCTCACAATTTCGGCAAATGGAAAAATTGGGGAAGAAGAGTCAAATGGAAGGAATTTTTTCCCTTTTTTGCTTCCCTTTTCAAGCCTTCGTTGCCTTTACTATTCTTACTTTTTCTAACGCGAATATACAGTCACATCTTGTAATACAGTGGTGTTTGCAGTTTTTTTTTTTTTTTTTAGTCGCAGAACAGCAGTAATGGGAGTACTCAGCATCGAGACTACATTTCTGTGTACTATCCTACATGGCACCGGGCGCACAACACACGCGCGCATATTCTACGATCTCACCTCCGCGATGTCATTCTACATGTTTAAGTCCCCTGATAATACCACGTACCTTTCCGCCACGTATAGATTGGTTGCGCCTTACACCTAGGTCGTTTATGACTATTACTAGCCAGTTGAGTTACGTGCGAGGATGATGCAGGACTCTAGAAGTGATCGTCGATGTGTATTGTGTATTGAGCACCGGGTACTAGATGAGACAACATATCTACTGTCATAGCATGTACATCGTGGCTTGGCAGCCCAGGCGACACACAAAAGTCTCAGAAGTTCGGGAGGTTTTGGTGGAGTGAATGGTAGTTTTATGGTGATGGCCGGTATCGGTCATGGTTGTACTTGTGATGAGGTCAGTGGATCCAAATGGGGGAGACCTCTAGGCGGGTTAAGCTGAAGCGCAGTGTATGTGGGTCCGTGTGGAGAGGCGAAACGTACTGTGACTGTGTCAGTTTATTTAGGTTGTTAGAAGAAAAACAAGTCAATCTTTGTTGCACGCCAGGGGGATTCACAGTTCTGGTTTGCGCAGGTCTACGACGTATGTACAAAGCTAGCAAAGGAATGCAGGTAATTGGGAGCCATGTTTCACATGTCAGTAGTTGTATGTGTTTTACTATTTATTGAGCAGCCAAGGGAGAAATCATTAGGCCCAATAGTTGACAGACGCAATGAATTGATGCGATGAGGCTATACGCAAGATGTCTTTCACAGTCATGTTATCACTATAGATGTATTTACAAGTAGAATCATCAGTGTGTTCCTTTACAGAACCCTCTCAACAGATATGTGTTCTCCCTGTTCTAGCAAGCATGCTGATACACTAACTTATGGACAAGTCACGCTCCCCTCCGCTCTCGCCTTTTATCTGTGTAGTTTGGTTCACTCCTCTCCTCACTCACTTTTTATTCGTTGTTGTTCTACTCTGACTGTCCTCGCCTATTCTCTAGCCCCACAATTCCTTGCCCCTACCGCACAATTTCCCTGTTGTTTTGAAGCCCTCTTCCCTTTTTTTCCTTTTGCCCTCCCCCTTCCCCCAATTTTTTTTCGTTCATGATTTTAAAAGAAAAAAGCGCACATTTACATTAGGTTTTGGACTATACTGGGAACAACTTGATTTTTTTTGTTTGGCATAACAAGAACAAATTTCACTGGCCTATAGGCCTATTATCCCAAACATCCCTTTCGGAAAAAGACTACAACCTGACGAGCACCGCAAAAAAAAAAATGGTGGTAGCGTATTTTCTTGTTAGATATTCTAGGGGCTCAATTTTCCCCAAAACACATAAGGGGGTCAGTCCGTGATTTTGAAAAGTGGCAAAAAAAATGCAGTTTAAGGGACGTTAGTATATGGGAATTGTCACGTAAATTGTGTTGTTCCCCTCATTGCACAACTCACCGCCACACCTCTGGAGTAAGCCACAGCATCCTCTTTGATGCTCTAGTTTTAATCTGTGGACTGTTGTAATACACACCCGGTACTGCTCACATTAAAGGTGTTAAACAAGGATTTAACACCAGGTTGGTCCCTAACACAAAAATGAAAGGTTTGAAGCAGATTTTAAGCTTGAGAAGGTTTCTTTGGTACAAAATTTGTAAAATTCTAATTTCGTATAAGTTCTAGAGTAGTAGTCTTGGCAGATTTCATGGGTTACCATGCACCCCCTGTCAACACTAAATTCTAACATGGATTTTAGAATCTCTACGAATCTAACTTAAAGATTGAGTGTTACCAAAATCAAAATATTGTCCACGGGTCCGTTTTGGCGGCCATCTGGGATTAAGAGGGATTATTAATCGTTACAATAGGGTTAATTTGTTTGAAAGTATCTCAAATGATTCGTCCCACCATAAGGAATCAGGAAAATATAAAGTTTGGCATATCTGTGATGTTAAGTTACAGAGATATGGGGGAAAGGAAAATGTGATTAAGGTCGTGTTTTGTACAGGGGGCAAAATTTTCAAAAATGCTGGATCTTCGCAAATTTGGTATCAAATTGTAGCTAGCCTGAAGGCAATCCAGCAAAGTAGCGTTTGGCCTATCTAGGATGTTTAGTTAGCTGGTAAAAATTAGGGGGGGTAAAGTTGCATTTATCATTTGTATTGTTTTGTATGGGAATTAGGGACTAACCTCTCTTTCCTAACCGATGAACCAAAATGGAAGACCTGATGAAATCGTGGAAACTGACATTTCCAGATTGCTCATGCTCCTTACCAACAATTTGACACCAGCAGTTAAGGCAAACTTGAACATGATAACACCTTAACAGATCGTACCCTACTCAAGGGGCAATCTATCACCACCTCTTTGTGTTATAGAGGACAGTACTACAAACAAACCCATGGTGCAGCGATGGGATCACTGTTCTCTCCTATAGTAGCCAAACCTTTATATGGAGAGATTCCAAGATGCGAGCACTCGCCACAGCCCCACAACCGCCCTTCGTATGGTATTGATACGTCGATGATACCTTCGTCTTAATTTACTAATACAACATTGACGAATTTACGGCACACATTAACAGCCTCAACCCCAGCATCAATTTCACCACTGAACCTGAGCTGGATGGCAAAACTCCCTTTCTTGGACACCTGTATTCATGTAAATGACGACGGCAGCACAAATGTCACCATCTATCGTAATTTTAAACCAACACATACTGTGGCCCAGTATTTGAACTTTGAATATAATCACCATCTTGAGCATTATATAAACGGTCAGTAGTTACGAACTTTGGTTGGATAGGATAGACACGCTAGTACCACCCAGGAGGATCAAGAATGAACAGGAATTGCAATGTTACATGTTAAATCCGCGGCTTCGGGCAATGGATTACAAGAATTGGATGTTCAAAAGCACCCAAAACCTAAGAAATCCAAGCAAAACTTCACACATGCCCCGCCAATAGCAGGACGTTCGCACACACTACTTCTGTACACGGAGCTGTCAGAGAAAGGAAAACTATCTTCCGCAAGCATGGGGAGCACCTATTCATGTACCTTTCAACCTATTAGGTCGATGCATAGTCCACCCAAAGACAAGACCCCAATTGACAACAAATGTGGTGTGGTATACAAATATACCTGCCCTCAATAATCCCGACGACTTATGTGGGGCGAGACAATCAGAACTCTGGCACCGAGGAAAGATCAGCCAAATCCACACCCTACGGCAGTTATGAAAATTTGCCGATCACTCAACCATACAATAAATATGGATGATGTGGAAATCATAGCGTGGAACAACAACTCTGGAAAGGGAGAATCCGGGAAGCCATAGAGATCCGCACACAGCAAAAACCAACTCTAAACCGGGACGCCGGCTAACATGCCCGCCATCTATGATGTTCTGCTGTCACATGATAGCCCCCAGATAGTGGGTGTCATGTGACTGCAGGGGGGGGAGGACATGCCAACCTAACGCAACAGCAATTCAAAACGGCATCAACTCCCGGGTGCTAGTCTTGTTTCAAAGACTTATGGTAGGAGGGCACTCTGACGCATATCGAACGGTTAACCAGACTGACCTAAAGGACTAGGCCTGGTCATGATATTCAAATCTTAAATGACGTTATTGGAAATTACACTATTTTGCAGGGGGGTAATCCACTAACCCGACGGATTTTTGAAAGGTCAATATTTTTTTCTTAATTTATCATGATATTACTAGATCTTTGAACAAAAAGGTTAAGAGATGATTTTTTAATGTGCACTGGGACCAAGAATGCCATGTAAATGCACGTAGCAGTTCCCCAAATTTACCGTTTGAAATCCCCATGCCCAAATCGAGCAAGATCGTGACAGTCTACCCCACCTGTGTGACTGGCGGTGTGTAATACACAACGCTGAATGAAGAGGTCGAGATGACCTCGCAAGAGACGTCCTTCAAAACCAAGAACTCGGACAGTATCTATTCTTTATTCTATTCTCATGACAAAGTTCAGGAATCATCTAATGCTGACAATTGAAACCAATTTGGTCAAGGATCAAGATTGATGCATTTTGAAAATTTGGCCCCCTTACAATGACCAATCAAAAGGTCAAATGACATTTATCACATTTTCAGCCATATCTCTGTAACTGAAAACATCAAATAGGTCAAACTTTATATTTTCTGATTCCTTAGATGACGAATCATTTGAGATCTTTTTCAATAAACTCTAAATTGAACCACTTAGTGCGATTAATCCCTCTTAATCCATTCTTAAGGGGTTTTGTTTTTTGTTAGATGTTGTCGAGATTCTAAAAATCATGTTAAGAATTAGTTTTAAGGGGGTGCATGGGAACCCATATATCTGCTAGACTATAGGAGAAAAATATGGAAATTCGCTAGTTTTCTATGAAATATGAGCAAATCACAAAATCACCGTTTTTTTCTCTCTTTTTAGACATTCTGTAGCCATTGAATCCAAGGGTAAGAAAAGCTAGTGTTAATCTATAAAAATTACTATTAGGACCCACAAAATATTTGGGTGCCTCAAAATCTCTTGTGCACCTTTAAGTTGGGAATATGAATTTAAACTTCGGTCCATAGTTTTTAACAAGAGTTTCTCATGTCAGTATTATATTTGTATAGTTCATTGTCCTACTGTGTTCCAGAATAATTTGCTATGACAAGCTTTCACAAAGAGCCAGTAAAGGCATAACCATCCAAATGCCCTATGCCTTTATCCAGATATTGTGGCTCAATAGAATTTGCTCATAATCAAAATCAAAGTAAAACTCGACTGGTATGGTTTCATGCTAACAGCTTGGACCTTATAAAAAAAACCATAAGAACATTTTAATTATGTTTAATGTTGTGCTTTCTTTTTACCACAACAGTGTTTGGGTCCAGCTGTTAAATAGAAATCAGCAAGACACACCCATAAGTTATAATCTCATTAGAGAACTTTGTGTCAGTGACAACACACAAGTAGCTGGTCCCCCTTATCGAAGTGGACGAGGGCTCTTACACATTTGGGGGCCATGGGAAGTTACTGACATACCACAGTCAGGGTGCTATATGAGGAACATTCAGACATCTGGATCAATGTATAAGTAGAACGGTTAGAGGCCTCAATCTAGATTTGATGTGTTGCATTAATAAGGCCAAACACAATGCTTGTTTCCTGTAGTGGAGGAAAAAATATTTGGGTTGGTCAGTTTGTTTTTAGATAAACTTCACCATGTTTTAATCATCATGATTACTATTTAATTTTGTTCAAATGACATTGCAAGATCTTTTATTGTGTTGTCTGCAAGAATTGCAGTAAGGCACTTAGGAGTCTTGGTCGTAGTCTGGGTGTATGTGGTCAAATATTGCATGCCATATGAGTTCGTAAGGGCTACATGAGTAACTGGTAGAAAGGCGGGGGCGGGGTGTGGGGTGAACATGTTGGTGACTCGTGACCTTGTGACCTCATTTGACCTGGATTGTATTTTTTTACTTGTTCGTCTTTTTTTTTTGATGTTTTTCTTCTTCGTGGTTGGAATTTTTTTTCCGATTGGAATAAAATCAACTGTCGGTCGGCAGCCGGCCAGAACTGTTTGTATTTTATTTTGTGATAATTTCATTTAGATTTGTGATTTAAAGAAGAGCAGGTTTTGTGTTCGGGCGGGTGGTGGGTGACGGCAAACAAATTTTTTGTTGGGGTAAGTCCCGTAAGTGCGGAATTGAGAAATTTGTTTCTACACAATATTAAGATATTGCTTTGTGGGAAATGTAGGCAACAAAAACAGGGCTTGCTTTGTTGAGCAGGTTTTAAGGGGTAGATTGTTGTTTGTTAAATAATATACTTTTAATTCACCGTATTTCATATATTAGATTATAGCAATTAAGAAAAGAAATTCACAACTTTCAATGGCAACCAATTTGTTTTTTTTTTAAGTCAAATAGGCTACAGTGTATCACCTTAAGTATGGTTATCCCACCGTTTTGCCCGGACCGGAATTCTTTAGTGATGATAGAGTCCCGCCCCATATACAAAACAGACGGCCTCCGGCCCCGAGACTTTGTTGTCAAAGTGGTATCGCCCCGCTGATTATAATCGTCTAATCACGAGTACAACATTGACGAATTTACGGCACACATTAACAGCCTCAACCCCAGAACCCAATCACTACTACTACTAAAACTGAGCTGGAGGCAAAACCTCCCTTTCTTGGACATCTGTATTCATGTAAATGACGACGGCAGCACAAATGTCACCATCTATCGTAAACCAACACACTTACTGACCAGTATTTGAACTGTGACTCTAATCACCATTCTGAGAATAAACGGCGTCAGTGTTAGAACTTTGGTTGATCGGATACGACAAGTAGTTACACCCAGGAGGATCAAGAACAGGAATTGCAACATGTTAATCCGCGATTCGGGCAATGGATACAAGAATTGGATGTTCAAAGCACCAAAACCTAAGAAATCCAAGCAAAAACATTCAAATGCCACGCAATAGGCAGAAAATTAGCACACCACTACCTTATGTAAAAGGACTGTCAGAGAAGTTAACAACTATCTCGCAAGCCTGGGGTCAGCACCTATCATGATACATTTCAACACTATTAGGTCGAGCTGTACACCCCCAAAGACAAGACCCACAATGACAACAAATTGTGGTGTGGTATACAAAAATACCTGCCCTCCAATAAATCCGAGATTATGTGGGCGAGACAATCAGAACTCTAGGCACCCGAGTGACAGATCCTCAAATCCACACCCCCTACGGCAGTGATGGAACATTTGCCGATCACTCACCATACAATAAATATGGATGATGTGGCATCATAGCGAGGAACAACACTCTGGAAAAGGAGAATCCGGGAGGCCATAGGAGATCCGCACACAGCAACCAACTGCCTCAACAGGACGCGCACGAAGCCCGCATCTATGATGTTCTGTGTCACATGAATCGCCCTTAGTGGGGGTAATGTGACTGCAGGGGGGTAGGACATGCAACTTAACAGCACAGCAAATTCAAAACGGGCATCAACATCAAGCGGGCTAGTCTGTTTCAAAGACTTAATGGTAGGAGGGCACTCTGAAGAATATCGAACGGTTACACACAGACTTGACTAAAGACAGGCCTGGTCACGAATTATTTAAATCTTAAATGACCGTATATTTGGAAATTACACTATTTGCAGCGGGGTTAATCCATAACCCCGACGGATTTGATAGTCATATTTTTTCTTAATTTATCATGATATTACTAAGATCTTTTGAACAAAGGTTTAAGAGATGATTTTTTAATGTCACGGGACTGCAGAACTGCCATAGTAAAATGCACCGTAGCAGTTCCCCAAATTACCTTTGGAAATCCCCAATGCCCAAATCGAGCCAATCGTGACACGGTCCTAACCCCTACCCCCCCTGTGTGACTGGAGGGTGTAATCCAACGCTGATGAAGAGGTCGAGAGGACCTCGGCAAGCTACGTCGCTTCAAACCCAAGACTCGACAAGGTATCTATTTTAATTTTCTATCGTCATGTGACAACGTCAGAATCAATCTATCTGCAATTTGACACCAATTTTGTCAGATTGATGCTTTTGAATTTGGCCCCCTATACAATGACCAATCAAAGGTCAATGACCTTTTATTCACATTCAGCATATCCTCTGTAACTGAAAATCACAGATATTCAAACTTTATATTTCTGATTCCTTATGATGAATCGAATCATTGAGATACTTTCAAACTAAATTAAACCACTTTGTGCGATTATCCCTCTTAATCCTTCTTTAAGTAGATGTTGTAGAGATTCTAAAAATCATGTTAGAATAGTTTAAGGGGGGTGCATGGGAACCCATATAAGCTGCTAGAACTATTGGAGCAAATATTAATTCAGCCTATTGTTTTTAAATACTGAAATATGACAACAAAATCAACCGTTTTTTTCGTCTCTTTTAAGACATTTCTGTAGCCATGATACGGTAATAACTCTAGTGTCTAATCTATAAGAACTTACTATTATGACATCAATATTTGGGTGCCTCAAAATCTTCTCTTGCTCTTGTTGCACCTTTAAGTTGATATGAATTTTAAAAACCTCAGGTCCATAGTTTTTACAAAGTTTCTCATGTCAGTATATATTTTATAGTTTTCATTTCTTGTCCTAAACTGTGTTCCAATAATTTGCTATAGACAAGCTTTCACAAAGAGCCAGTTAAAGGCAAACCATCCATGTCCATCTTGGTCCTTATCCAGATATTGTTGCTCAATAGAAATGTTCTCATAATCAAAATCAAAGTAACCGACCTGGTTTCAATAGCTACAAGCTTGTACCTTAAAAAACATCATGAACATTTAATTATGTTTAATGTTTTGTGCGTTCTTTTATCAAACAAAGTGTTTTGGTGCCGCTGTTAAATGAAATCAGCAAGACACAGCAATAGTACATACCATATAGAGAACTTTGTGTCATTGAGCAAACAGTAGCTGGTATCGAAGTGTACGAGTGCTCGTACAACGACATTTGGTAGGGCCAGGGATTTACTGTCCAACCCCCATGCCATGAGGTGCTATATGAGGACATTCACAGACATCTGGATCAATGTAAGTAGAAGTGGTTTTAGAGGCTCAGATCTAATTTGATGTGTTGCATACGGCCAAAAACCATGCTTGTTTTTCCTGTAGTGGGGAGGAAAAATATTAGGGATGGGTTGGTCAGATTTTGTTTAATAAACTTCACAATGTTTTAATCATCATGATACTATTTACATTTTTTTCAATGACATTTCAAAGATCTTTTATTGTGTTGTCTGCAAGAATGGCAGTAAGGCATTATGATAGTCTGGTCGTATGTTTCCTGTGTGTCTGTGGTCAAACTTGCATTCCATATGAGTTCCGTTAAGGGCTACAAGGATTGTAACTTGGGTAGAAGGAGGGGGGGCGGGTTGTGGTGACATGTTGGTGACCTCTCGTGACCTTGGTGACCTCATGTGACTGCGATGTGATTTTGTTTTTACTTGTTCGTCTTGTTTTGATGTTTTCTTCTTTCCGTGTGTTGGTATTTTTTTTTTTCCGATTGTGAATGAAAATCACCTGTCGGTCGGCAGAATTTTTTTAGTTTATTTTGTGCTAATTTGCATTAAGATTTGTGAGTCAGCAGGTTTTTTTAGGGTCGGTTGGGTTCCGGCAAACACATTTTTTTTTGGCGTAAGTGAGGACATTGAGAATTTGTTTCTCCACCATATTATATATATTTCTTTGTGGACATGTAGGCACCACACATTGCTTGCTTTGTATCAGTTTAAGGGGTAGCTTTGTGTTTGTAAAAATTACTTAATTCACCGTATTTCCTATATTATAGCAATTAAGAAATTCACAACTTTCATATGGCACCAATTTTAAGTCCAAATAGTCTACAAGTGTATCACCTTAAGTATTGTTATCCCACAGTTTTGCCCGGATTATTTAGTGATGCATAGAGTCCAGCCCCCTATGCAACAGAGGCCCCGGCCCAACTTTTTTGTCAAAGTGGTATCGCCTGATTATAATCCTCCATAGTTAAAGCAAATGAAAGCCAGCATCAACAATCTCAAAAGCCTAGTAATTGTAGTAAACAGACCTTTGTATTTATTTCCACAGATCCACGACACAATGCACATCTTTCCTCAAATATCACCGGATGAACTAAGCTTCATATGGGCTAGCGAAGCCACTGGCACTCGCCATCTCTACTACATCACTTCTGCTCTCAAGCCCCCGGGATCAGTCCCCAGCAATCTTAAACCAGCCATCTTAAAATACCAGATGCTGACCTCAGGTGAGGGTGAGGTCACAGGTCAACCAGTGTGGGTTGATGAGGTCAAGGAGATGGTGTATTATCTAGCACTGCATGATACTCCTTTAGAAGAACACTTGTAAGTATTTTGAAAGGGGTATAATAAGCGATGATATGGCAGAAGAAAACACAAGAACCCCTCCACTGAAGAATTTTGATACATGTTTAGCTTTCTGGGTTTTGTCCAAGGGAAGATGTAAACTTGATAATGAAAACACTGATGTATGAATATACCCCACTTGCCAATGGGACACATTCCATTTTTGGGTCAGTAAAGGCACTGACCCAAGACCCATATGAGGTGTACACAGATTGGGGTCAAAGGTTATGTGGGTGGATTGAAGGGGCATTCTGTCAACCTCGCATTCTAAAGTGGTACATGTGCAAATGTGAAACATTTTCTGATCGTGATAAGGGACATTTTAGACACATGGTTCGAGAACCGCTTTGTTTAAAATGAGAGCCTAAATTTAGCCCTGCTTTTTTCACGATTCTCTCACATACCCAAGTTGTGAGTCGTACCTTTCACACTCATGTTAGTGCTCATATAGATGTCACAATGACTCAAGGACATACAACTTGGACTCTGAGCCAGGAATTATGGCAACTGGGAAAAGATGTCCGTTACAATTTGCCTAATTTCATGAATGCATTTTTTCTTCTATACTGTATCATACCCAAATTTTGCACGTCTACTAAGGCTAATTCAACTAGACTTTAATGTACATATGCTCTGGCCTTTGTTTTCATTAGCTTGGCTTGTTTTATGTTGCAGTTGTATGGTATCATATATAAATCTTTGTCCTTTGGTAGGCTAATTCAACTAGGCTGCAATGCACACACACACACACACACTGTGACCCTCATTGTCATTAATTCAAGGTTTGTGTTTTATTTATAGGTACACTGTGTCGTATACAAATCCTGGGCCTCCAGTAAGGCTAACTCAACTAGGCTTCAATGTGCACACTGTGGCTCTGAGTTCGGTAAGATAGTTTCTCTAAATTCCTGTGCAGAACAGTGACCCTTGTAAGATTCACTCCCATTTCTTTCTGTATGTTATCACATAGACTAGCTAAAAAGATAGAAGAAAAAGTATCATGCAACTGGTCTTTGATTGCTGTTCAAAGTAATACCAAAATACAGTGTAGGGGTACCTATAATTATTATAACATGAAGGATTTTAGACTTCTACAACACCACAACATAAATAACAGTCGGTGGAAAATTCCAGTGTAGCCGTTTAGTGCCCGGGTTGACTGGTGACCCTGACGAATTCAACAGTGTACACTTGGTGTTGACTGCTGAATTCATCGGGATGACCAGTCAACCTGGGTCACTAAACGGCCACACCAGGAAAATTCACTGACCATCCGGGATTTGAATCTGGGACCTTTGATTTACTAGTCTGGCTCTACCAACTGAAATAATGGGTCAGATGGGGAAGGGCAGTTATATTATATCTTTAGGCCTTCACTTTCTTCATATAATTATTGTTACTAATTTGTCAAAAATATAACATTTCTTTGTTAAAACTTCCTGAAATTTGTAAATTTGAATCAACTGTCTCGCCTTTATTCTTTTCACCTATTTTGCCTTTGTATGTCTGTCACCTTGTAAGTTTACCTTTATATTTTAGAAGATACCAAATCAAACACAGGAGAAACTCCAAGGAGAAACTTGGAAGGATAAGCAGAAACAGACAAAAATGTGAAGGTTCAGAGGCAAATCAGCACAAAAATTATGTTCTTTTAGAGCTTTGTAATTGTTTTTCCCTCTGATTTTTAATTGCCAGGACTACATGTACTTTGTGTGTACTCAAAGCAATCTAACAACCCAGCCATTTACAGCAGTGTTCAAATTAAACCATTCAAGTGTGCAGCCACTAACAGTTACATCATTAGAATACTGCAAGCTTCTCCCAGTACCATGTAAGTAATAGACAAGACTTAGGGCTACATATTGAAATAGGTATTTGTAGTTTTACTTAGGAATGGGAAATAAAAGTACATAGGTTACAGCCAGTTGTAGCGGGATGCAGCCTGGCTGAGCAAAGCTGCAACCAACTGTTTCAATATTGGCCCTTAACCCCTTGTCACCACCACCTATGATACAGGCTTTCTGATTGGCTTGTTACAGGACCCAATATGAAATAGCCTTCTGAGTAACCAATCAACATATTGCTTCTATATCTCTGTGCAAACCATACCACTATTGTTGCAGTATCTCTGATTTGCTCATTACATGATTTTACCTTCCAAGTGACCAATCAAAATGTGCTTGAGCAGTAAATTAATAGCTGAGGTCGGTAAGGGTCTATCAATTACTCCCCCACGGACTCGGTTGTTCAAAATTAAGCCTAATTGGACACTGTCTATTCTAATTATGCGTATCGATTCCGCCAGTCTTACCTCAAGAAACCAAGGGCTGAACTGGAAGGTCGAGGCTTTGCGATTTAACCCCTATTAAGGGAAAATCATTAAGAAGTTATGTACCAGTTTTGGATTGAGGCAAATCAGAAAACTGAAGGTTATCCACGCTTTGTTTTCACTGAACTGGGGCAAAGATTTCTTTTACATTGTTTTTTTTTAGCAAAAAAAAAAATTGTGAATAAATAAAGGAAATTAAAAACAGAAGACAGTTAACCATAATACTGGATGTCTCATAATTTTTTTTTCTGATGTCACACAGTATGTTACGCATAAATTATTACCTTCAAAATTTGCCATCACAAATCGTTGATTTTAACCATGATCATGATTACCAGAAAGTAAAGCAAAAGCCCATAATTCATTTTTTTTTATGTCTCAGAGCCCTGCCAGCTCCCTGTATACCACCTGAATTATTCACTACAAGCAATCTCAGACCGGCCGAAGCAAGACATTTGTACGGACTACTATACAAGCCCCATAATCTGGAACCGGGGGGCACACAGTATCCCACAGTTCTTCTTTGTTTACGGAGGGCCGCAGGTGCAATTGGTCACAAGATCGTATAAAGGAATGCGACACTAAGATTACACACCCTGGCATCGCTGGGATACGCTTGTGGTTGTCATAGATAGCAGAGGATCGTCAAGTAGAGGGTTGAAGTTTGAAGGAATTCTTAAGCATAGATTAGTAGTAATCATTTTAAAGGTGATTGATTGGCCACCGGCTTTATAGCTGGAAGGATCAGTAGCAATCTGGATGCCATGCTGTAATGACTGTGTCTGTGTGTGTGTGTGTGCAGCCTGCGTGGGCATGCCTGCGTGTGTGATGCCTGCGTGTGTGGTGCATGTGTGTGTGAAAAAAATGTTTACCTGGATGTTTAAAATCATGTAAAATGCTAATCCACAGGCCTTGAATATTTTTATGAAATTTGTGGAATGATTCCTGGGGTAGGTTGTACATATGAGTGTGTCACAAAATGGAGCAAAGGCAGGCTGTAGATCATAAAATGCCCCTTTAATTACAAGTTGATAAAGGGACCGGCGGAGATGGAGATTTTTGAGGATACAAAATTTCTTCAATTGCACTGGATCGGTTGTGTTAAACCACTAACCGGAACGGTTCGAAGGTTTATTGGGGACAAACAAGTACCAAAGAAAACCGCCAAACCTTTGTTTTGAAATTGCCTGCTATGTAATTGTTCCTATAGAAACCATGCATGAGTTCTGTCATGCACGACAGAAAATTATAAATCGATCTTATTACATAAAGACGACGTATTCACTTAATACTTAGTGCGATCTAATACATTTGTAAGCATACCAATATATAAAAAAAAAACAGGGTTAAAAAAAAATTGGGGGTGCTGACTCTGGAACTGTCCTCATGTGTCTTTAACTATTGCATAGAAATAATATGTTACTTGTGTGGTATAAGAATTGACATGAGCATATTCACTTGTTGGGTAGATTTTCACTGTAAGCAATGACTGTCAGTACCATTCCGTGTTTAATTTCAGGGAGAAGTTGAGATAGAAGACCAAGTGGAAGGACTTCACTGGGTGGTAGCTGCCAGACGTTTCATTGACCTGTCTCGTGTGGCTATACACGGTGTCATATGGCGGGTGGTATATGTCTTTTGGTGTTCTAGCAAGAGGACCTGATGTACTCCAGGTAAGGCAACCTGTCTTTTGTGGCCACCTATGAGGACATCTTTGATGGAATCCAATAAGAGTTTCAAGTGGAGATGAAAAAAGTGGAGTAAAATGTCTATTATAGCAGATTTGTTGTTTCCCAGAGTTTTTGAATATTTTTCTTTATGAGGATTTAAGTGAATGAACTAGGGATGCTCAAACTATGTGGGTTAGCATTCGTTTAAGTTTTGACAAACTTATTTAAGTGTCCTAAAAAATCAATTTAAGGTGGGTGGATATGGTCCGATTTGCACGTTGTACGTGAATGGAAAGATCCACTGCACCGTGAGCAAAAAACAACTAACTTATTTTTCAGTATTAGTTTAAAGGGGGGTGACCTGATCATGATGCAAATTTCCATATATTTTTTCACTCACAGGATAGATAGCACTGAATGAAAACATCGTCATTACAAATTTTGAGTTAGAATGGTGCCAGCCGTTTGGATAGTAGGGAGTAAGAATGTGTATTAAATTATTAACTGATAGGACTCTGTGTGTGTGTGTGTTAATCAATGTGGTATACCACATTGGAAGATGGTTTTTTGTTCCTAACTCAAGAGGAAACTGGGTCTGGGCTAAATTTCACTATGGTTAATGAGAAAATATGAAAATTTAGTACCAAAATTGCAATTTTGCTGGAGTAAAGTAGGGGAACATGGGTCCAGTGGATAAAGCGCCCGAACCACAAGCCAAGGTTGTGAGTTCGAGGCCTGCTGTGGCCTCAATGTGTTGCACCTTGAGTAAGGCGCTTGAGATCAGTTAATCCTCTCTACCCAGGTGTATAATGGGTACCAGCATTATCAATAGTTGGGGAAGGTAAAGATCACTGTAGATGAGGGGTAGCCCTACAGCAACATCTATAGTGTAGTCTGGTCCAATCCCTTCGAAAGAGATATGGGCAGCAGGCACTCTGTTCCTGTGTACACAGTTCCGTCCCCTTAAAGTGATGGCGGGGGGGGGGACGAGGATGTTGATTTGTGTCACCCACCTGTTAAAAGACCATTATTTTTCATAACAGGGGTTATGACCTATAAAAAAAACATCCATGCTAAAAAAGAACAAATTAACATTGTTGTTCGGTTTTTTTGCACCAAAAGGTGATATTTCAAATATCTAGAAGAGTTGTGCATCTAATCTGTTAAATGTGATATTTATATTTAGTCCTTTGGGGTCCAGCATGTCACCGAGAAGGCCATCTTAACAATCGTTCACTCAAAAGCAATGAAAATGAGCAAATACTTAGTTCTCGGTCTTAAGTGGCGAGTGGAGTTAACATTCCCAGACATTGTTATATACTAAATTAAAAAAACTGTTACTTTGGTCCTTTGCAGGTTGCAATAGCTGGGGCACCAGTCACGGTTGTACCAAGTCACCTTGTCGACACATGCTATACAGGCCCCCCCCCCCCCTTACAAACATGGACACCCACTCAACAACCCAGCCGGCTACTCAGAGGCTTCCATACTCAATCTAGCCAAAGATTTCCCTGATGAGTCAGTTGACAAACTTTATTTTCTCACATATAAAACAGCAAAAAGGGTGTATACATTCAAGGGATTGGACTGTTTTTTGTGGAAGATAACTCAATTTTCATACGTTGTATGGCCCAAAAAGACAAAAATCCTAAACTTTCCGAAAATGTTTAAAGTTGGCGTGGAATGCCCTGGGCTGATGTTTGCTTGTTTACTGTAGCTCTCAATGAGTGCATTGGATGTGTTTAAGGACGTCATGACCATAACTTCCCAAAAACATTCTTCAACAAGAGCTTGTAAAGGTACATGCCCCGATCGCTAATCGCCTATCCCCATAAGCACCCTGAAGTGGTCCAAATCTTGGTATCAGAATAAAGCGACTATTTTTCTCATTTACTCTGTGAAATCTTAGAGCCAAAGGATGTTTGGTTTGGAAGATATAAACGAAAATTTTAAATTCCATTTGGGGGTCGCACCAATAGTTATCTGTACACCAGTAACTCCTATGGGTTACAAAATCACGTTTTTAGCTCTCGCATCAAACGGGTTGAAATATCGGCGCGAAACTTTACAGATGGGGTTTTGAGTGATGGCCAATATATCAAGATGAAACTTCATATCCTTAAATCCGGGCCATCCCCTTTCAAGGTCAAGAATGTGGGAGAACTGTATATGTAACAGAGTTACAGGGTCAAAGGTCAAAACCCCCTTTTCACCCTAAATCCCAAAATCCAAGTAGATTTCATATGGCCATTCCTCACCATCAGTGACTTTATTTTACTTTACATCCTATATACACTTTTGATGATTTATCTTACCCATCTTACATAAAAACTTGTCATAATTATAACTTTGGAATAAGTGTGTGATCCTCTTTTTTTTGCAATTTTAACATAAATGTATTCGTGTGAAATGTGGTTTTTTCCTGATCTTTTTGTTAACTTTGAATCTTTATTTATCACAAAATCCCTCTTTCCAAAGATATTTAAGCTTTGCAATTCCTCACATGCTCTTCGTTCCTACTGCACACACATCTGCACGCATAAATGATGTGCAATTCACAACGATACCATGAGCAACAGCAACACTGCATGGCATGCCACAATAGTGCCTTCATCCCTCGAATGTTTCTGGATGTTTAAAGCAAATGATGGTGACAATTCCCTGATGGCAGTGTAATAATAGCCAAAAGCTTTGTCTAAAGCACTATACAACAAAAGATGGTTATTTTATTTAAGGTGGAATTACCCCTTCAAGAGGCTTAAATAAAATCTACAATTGAAACTAAGGAAAATAAATTACCTTTCTATTGTTTTTGTTTGAACGACAATCGGCAGCTTGTCCTTTCAAAAGTTATGATCGAAAATGTAACTTCGCAACCGAAATCTCTTATCATATTTTTAAGTATTTTATTGTTTTCTCAAGCTGCGATATTTAAATTTTTTCCATTCCATGCATTGAACTAGAAGTTGCCCCTAGCCCTAGAAACTTGGTTTAAGGGGGGTCCTTGGTCAAAAAAGGAAAAAAATACTTATTTTTTGCCACTTGGCACCATAACTTTTGAACGGAAGTTCTGATTGTTGTCAAACAAAAAGCAATATTATTAGTCTTCCGCCTCCAGAGGTGGAAACTATTTAAGTTAGTTGCTGTCCGCTTGAGGTCGTTCTGGTTCTGGCCGAAATTGTTTTCCATGTGCCAAATACCGTTTTTTTTTTTTCGCATTATAACCTGACTATTCGGCTAATTGCGTGTACTGGGCGAGCTCTCAACGTTCGGATAAATTGGGCTGTTTGTGCGAATATAGTTCCTCCCTGAGCAATCAACTGTTTGAACTTGGTTTGATTTACTAGCAACACGATCAGCAAAGTGGTGACACCACAGGGCGATTGCGCCAAAATTATGTGTTCTGCCCTTCAAGGCCATTGCAATAATGCTATGCCATCTCTACGTCTGGACATAGCGAGCTGGTTGCTGGGTGCCCATGCATATGGGCCGTGTTATGTTCTTGCTGTCGAGGACTCTGGCAATATTCCTACCGCGGAAGCCTCCAAATGAGTGTGATGAGCGAAAATGAAATTTGTTTACGGGGATCGGCGGTGATGTACTATAACTGATCTGATCGCGGGACTGCTATACGCAAGATAGTTGAACTGTGAAATGTCGACAAAATAACGATTTACATTATCAGCTATGCTGTAAAGAGTTACGAGTTCGTGGACCCATAATGTTATGGATACCCTGGTTTTGTGTTGAGCTTTTGAAGTACGGATTTGAGGTAAGGATTTCCGAGATACGAGTTGAATGTTGCATTTGTAGGTGTGCACTGCACAGGGTCATTGCCACTTAGTAGCGGTACGTGATAGGCAAGGCCTTCCCACGGCTCGGCCGGCGCGGGCTATGGATGCAATTCTATAGGGCAGAGGACGCCTAGGTCTAACTTGAGGCGTGCACAGAAAAAGTTTCTGCAATAAGAATCCCCCACACTAATTCTCGGATTTTTTAAAGCTTCATTTTTGAGTGAAATATTTCAGTTTTGTGGCGAAAAGCAGTAGGAGAAAGTATATACAAAAAGCTATACAAAAGGTTTCCAGCCAGTGAGCCACATCAGCATGGTGACCTTGCTCTATGAGTTTGGGCAGCAAGCCCCACAAAAAACCCCCCCCCCCCCATGTCCACCATATTCACCAAAGGCTACTCTTAAGCATCTGAAACTGTTGTAAACCAGTCCGGAATTGTCCTTGAAGTCCTTGAAAATTAATATTTTTTTAGAAAAGATATAGTCCAACAGAGCCTAAGTAAGTTTTAAATCCTAAAATTTTTTTAACGCAAACGCGAAAATAAAGCGTGTTCATTTGCGACAGCAGTGGGCATACTTTCACATTTCATTATATCAATGGTTTAATTAAAAGGATAGGCCTTAAATCGACTTACATTTTATGTACACTTTCGTTGAAAAGCGGGATGAAAATTGCACATTAAAATTAGTTGCGGTTTATTTTTCATATCAATATAACGGAAAATTTTGAGAAATTTGCCAGAAAGTCCTTAAATTCCGAAAGGAA